>CM038681.1:598799058-598984058 GCA_021605205.1 Aegilops longissima | reverse complement strand
AATCAATGGCTAGAATAATATCCTCACAAAAATTTGCCCACATAACACGAGTATATAACAATGCATGGTCTGTTAGTTATCTTGAAGAATTTGTTTGTGAGGACAGAACATGATTACATAACATGCATGACATGGTAGTTTCTGTGAAGAATCAATTGCGAGATAACATGAGTATAACCATGCATGGCACTTCTATATTTTGAACCCAAATACATTTCCTGTATTTTCCTCCTAGTTCCAACAGGACATATCACTGCTGTTTCTTGCATTATCCTACTCATACTCGAACAATGCTGATCTTACATTAACAATGACTGTCCTTTTTGATATGATGCGGTGTCCCTCGATTCTTCCCTTTGTAATCACACCACCTTTGCCAAAACAGGGAAGCACAAATGGTTCCTCGCTCGATCGACGACGGCAAAAGACTGATGATCATTCGGACACATGAGCCGGAAAAGTTATATTGCAAAAACCCCACTGTATACAAGCACTGTGTAATACGTGAGTATCCGGACAGCGGCTGTTACGTCTATGAGCAGGATACCAGCTTGTTGGGGCCTTTAGGATTTTTTAGTTGGAGGCGGGTAAACAGCCTTGGTTCACACTCTCTGTTTCTCGGACCCAATTATCCGATTAACCAGGAGATCACCATTGGCAAGGACCTTGATGGCAGAGAGGCTCTGTTTGCTATGGAAAACTGTGTCTACACGGCGAGCCCTAGGAGTTCGGGAGCAAACTCCCCTGATTGTCAACGATACAGCCTGCAGCCAAAAGAAGGTGAGAATGACAAAGGCATCCGGATTAACTTTGATCCTTGGATGTCTCAATTACGACAGGCGGTGATGTGGTTCAATCCTTGAGGTTGATAGGTAATTGGGTTGTTGCATCGAAAGGGGTGGAGTACTGGTGTCTCCGGATCACTGGTCGTTGAAGCGGGGCTGCAAATTATGATGGTGTTGGATCATCTCTTCGAATGACTTTGTTGTCTTTGCTGCTGGTTCTGGATGGGTAGTTCTTTCTTTTGTTATGCATATTTCTTGTCATTTGGTCATCCTCGTCTATGTCACTCTTTCTATGTATAGTTGTTGCTGTTTAGAATGTCATTCTTGTCTGGATCACGAGAGTCTGAGCGCTGCAGATGGGTGCGTATTGGTGGTGTAGCAAGACTTCTTATGAACTATCATGTCTTTCTATTTATGTCAGTAGTAGTCACTAGTCAGTGTTTGAATGTTGTATATATCGTTTTTTCGAACTGTTTATTGTCTCGAAATACTGGTGGGCTAAATGAGGGCATCACCATTGTCAAGTGTTCAGAGTATATCTCCTTTTTTCAAGTTATATAATTTGAGCTCACTGTCTTTTTGATGATGTACACTTGTTTGGGCCAGTGAGGTGTCGTTGAATATGGGCCGAGTAGTAACGCAATGCCAAACAGGTCAATTATGACTCTCAGGTCGGGCTCTCAAAAGATCCTGAAAAAAAGGTCGGGCTCTCCAAAAAAGAAAGAATAAGGACTCTTAGGCCGACATGTGGGCGCCACCGGTGTTTTCGTGTGCTTGCGCGCCGAGAGCACATTGGCGCGTGCTCGAAATTCATGCTACCTTTTCATCCCAGCCTCCGCCCTCCCCACCTCTGGAATCTCGGTTCCTACTCCAGTTCCCCCAAATCCCCCTCCTGTACTCCCTGTACTCAAGTGCACTATCATGTCGACGTGTAACATCCCAAATTTTCCTATTTGGAATGTTTTACAATTATAGCTAAGCATCCTATGCATCCTGTTTGAATTTGAATTCCATTTGAAGTTTCAGAGAGTTTTTGAATTTGAAATTTGAATTCCAAACTTTGGCATGTGGGAAACACTTCCAAAACCAAGCCTGATAAATACTTGATCAAAAGTATGAGAGGAGCAAACATGACACTCCAAAATATCAGAGGAAACAATGCCAAAAGAATTGGATTCAAATCTGAAATTTTATTTGAATTTGAAAAAAATGGATTTTCATAAAGTTTGAATTTTGGCTTTGGAAAAATGTTCAAATGGAAGGGAATATTCCCCTGATCATTTTGGTATATATATACCCTATATAAAATATTTATAGTTTAGGTTTTATTTTGGTTTTGTTTTTATTAAAAAATAAAGAAAAATCTTTCGGCGCCACCAGCCACCCAGCCCAGCCAGCGCCACCTAACCCCTCGGCCACCACACTGCCCCACCACCGCCCACTAGGCCACAGGGCCGCCACCGACAGCCGCGCCCCCTCGCCCGAATCCCGTAGGATCCGGTCGACCGCCCGAAAACCCCCCTCTCTCTCTCACTGACCGTGGCCCCCACCCCGTCGTCTTCCCCCTCGCCCACGAAACGGACCTCGCCGGAGATCCGCCGGATCCCGAAGGATCCGGGATCTCCAATCACCCCCGATGCCCTTCCGCCCCTCGCCCGACCCCTGGCTATATAAGCCGAGGCCCCACCCCATTCCCCCTTAGCCACGCCGAGCCCTCTCCTCTCTCTCCGGCACGCTGGAGCCCGAGCTCAACCCCGCCGCCAAAACCCTCGCCGTCGCCGCAGGTGCCCCCGAGCCTCACCAACCCCACGAACCCTTCCCGAGCTTCCCGCGTCTCCCGACGCCTCCCAAGCTCGCTGACGCCTTGAGCCCCGAGCACTCTCGCCGCCGCCGCCGCGTCGCGGAGTCCGTGAGTCCCGGTTTTCCCTCCACCGTCCGATCCCACTCGGGTGGCTAGGATTAAAGCCCCAAGGGGTATGTTTTAGTTAGAAAACCGGCCCCAGGGTTTATTTTAAGTTAGGTTTTATTTAGTTTAGGCGGTTCTGTTAGTTAAACCCTAGGCCCATTTAAACTATCGGACGACTGTGCCTGATTTAGGCCCATTAGGCATTTTTCTTTTATTTAGATTTTCTGTTTTAGCGAATTGTTCCAAATTTCAAAATGTGTATCTTTTGTTCTGTTTAATATTTTTTGTGATTCTTTTTTGTTGGATTGCAAATTTTATGTAGTTTCTGAAAAACATATATTTAGCTATGTTAAAAATAATTAAAAATGCTTTAATATTGTTTTAGTCAGAATAGCAAATCTGCTATAGTTTTAGTTAGAAAATTATTTTTGCATGATTCTTTTTGCAATCACTTTATTTTGATATTGCCAAACCCTAGAAATTAACTTTGGTATTTTAGGATTAATAAATAATTAATTCTAGGCAGAATCCTATTAATCCTAATTAATTGATTAGTTCTGTTTTCCTAATTAATTAATTAGTAAATTAATTTATTTTAACTTGTGATTAGTTATTCTAGGTTAGTTTCTGTCATTCCATTAGATGAACTTTTATTTATAATTAATAAAAGTTTTAAATTTATTTTCTTAATAGAAATTGGATTAGGCCTAAAGTGAGTTTTATAATAGCTAATTAATTAATTCTTTTTGCTCCATGTTGCTTAGTTAATCCTTTTCTGTTAAGTTAACCTAAAACCATGATTAGGTTATGTTGAGGAATTTTGTTATATAAAAACTATTTTTGCTATTGTTTGGAATAGGGAAAAACTTTGAATTTGATTCTTTGAGTTTTCCTTTTTGATTTGGTTTTGATTGTTTGGTTGAGTTATGTTATCTTTGTTATCTTGTGTGGTCCTCTTGCTTTGTGCTTATTATGTTATTGTTTGTCTCGGTAGAGTTCCCGGAGTGCGAAGCTTGCTACTACGACTCCTTAGCTTACGAGGATCATCAGCAAGGCAAGTTTTGATCATGTTATTTCTATACCTATGTTTTTGTGCATTAGTAGTTGTCACCACCCCACCATTGCATGCAGTAGTGAAATTTTGAAGTCATTAAACTTGAGTAGTATCATGTGGTAGGATGAACCAATCTCCTTGTTACCATGGCCCCGGGACGTAGTAGTTATTTTGCTATGCTCGTAGACGGGATTTGGGATGAGTGAAATTCATAAGTAAGATGTGAGAGTCAATGATGATGATGATGACCCCATGGACTACAATGATCAAGATGGACTTCGAAAAATCACTACTGGGTGGAGGACGGTTGACGGGCACCCTGGAGCACCCAGTGGTGGCCGGGATGCATGGAGAAGCGCCATGACATCCTGCGGAAAGCTTCACCCAGCCACGAAGAGAAGGATGGATGCCCCATGACCGGAAGCTTACATGCAGCCGCAAGCCATTATGGGCTCTGGCTGGGTTGACCCTTGTAGTGAAGCTGGCTGGGCGGTACTACGAGAAGTAGACGAGCGGTAGGGTTGGATGGGTACCGCGGTGGCGGAAGAACTCTTTGGAAGACCTGTTTCATTCCCCGCCTTCAAACACCATGAAGTGCGAAGACTTTAAAAGGAGGAATGATTCTTGCGGAAAGTCATAAACCTCTGCAGAGTGTTATAACCTAATCGATTAGCCGTGTCCCGATTACGGACATTTGAGCATCTGGACCTTGGAAGTATTCGGATATCTCAACACTAAAACTAATGGATTAATTTGATGGGTTTATGACTTAATAATAATAATTTGGGAACGAGATATTGGTTGGCGGAACCATCTCAATAACTACCAACAATTTGTAGTAATTTGCAAATAAGTCCACTTTAGTAGGATAAAATTGGCTTTACGCAAAATGATGAAACTTAGAGCTCCACAGCCAAATATGCATATAGAGTTAGTAACTTTATTATTGTTGTTCTTCATAACTTGCCACTTATTCCAAAAGCTGACCTACATGGCTGCAACGTATTATGTTGCGTAGATATATTCCGATCAGAGGAGGCTACGCTCCGCGCTGGCGATTGCCCTTTGAGTCGGATGGACTCGCTTACCTTCGACGCTTCCGCAGCATTTTAGTTTATTTCTCATGAGTTGGCCTTGAGCGAATTTATTCCCTTGTAATAAAGACTCTATATGAGAATCGATTAATGATATTCAGGTGTGATTGAACTTTGATTACTTTATCGATGTCTTGTGAGTACCAAAGATGATCTTGGGATGGTATGCAGACGAGATTTGACCGATTTTGGGTCAGTCGCTCTGAGAGATGGTATCGAGCACACGCCGACCGTGAGGATCGTAACCCCTAGGATCGGAAAGCCATAGCGAGACCATTTACTTTGAACCCCTTTTCATTCTATACTTCTTCTCCGATCTATTCTCGACTCTTCTCTCCTTTGCAACATTCTAGATGGCCGTCGAGTTCACCCCAGTTTTGCTACGGAGTTACGCCACCCGATGAGACGATGCCCTTTGGAAGGAAGCTGGTCCAGATGGTGAAGCTGCTGAAGATTGCTCTGCCCTCGATCACTTTGAAACCCACTAATGCACTTCCGCGGACACCCTTCTGAGATTGAGGTGCATATCCTGTGGAGGACCTTTGGAGGACGCACGGAGCCTATCAACTTTGAGTTCACCGAGTTCAACTGGATCATCGGAAGAGACGTGGCGATCTACCGAGCACTTGGACATCTCCGAGAGGAGTACAGGACTGAGCTCGATCACTCGGACCTCGCCATGGTTTCTCGCAGGGCAAGGAATGGAGATATCATCCGTACCATTGAGGACGATTCCACTCTCTCATACATCCAGGACTTGGAGTGTCTTCTCAGGAAACGGGAGATTCAGGCTCGCCGTAACTCGAAGACACACCGGAAGCTTTTGTTCCGCGAACTGGAACTGGAGGAGAAGGCTCGCGCAGACTTCCTTGGCCATGAGGAAGAAATCACGGACTTCATGGAGATAGTCGACGACCTGAAGATGAAGCTTGCCGCGATTGAGGAAAAGATGGACTTGGGAGAGGACCTTTACCCGAGTGGAGATGAAGCACCCCTCGTGAGCAATGATCAGGATTTCGAGGGGAGTACCACTGAAGGAAACCCCAAGAGGAGGCGCCACTGATGCAGACTTTTAGTCGACCACCATGTTATCTTTTATTTTCTTTTTCGTCGATCAGTTAGGCCGATGTTTTCCTTCGTTTAGTCATGAGCTTTGTAATCGAGTTTGAACCATGTTTGAGTGGAATGAATAAATGATTGGTGTGTTATGATTGTGCATTCATATGGGTAGTGTTATTTCTCATAGACCCTTGTTCTATTCTAAAATTTCTCATCCACTCCAAAACACCAGATGCCTCCAGACGTGACATTTGGTTTCCGCCGAGCTCACCCAGCTGCTCCAGCAGCAGAATGCATTGATGCAGCTCCCGATTGAAACCGAACAACCCGCCAACAATCCACCGCCACCACCACCCACTGTGGACAATTTGACTCGATTTACGAGGTTGAATCCGCCATGTTCTCTAGTAGCACCGAGCCGATTGTGGTGACGGTAGCTCAAGATTGGAAGAGAGCTAGTCACCGTTGGATGCACCGATCTTTGAGAAGGTGCGCTTTGCCGCACATCAACCGGATGGACCTGCAGCTTCTTGGTGGGAGAATTACACCGCCACTTTTCCTTTGGGTGGCATCACTTGGGATCAATTCCAGCAGGCCTTCGCTGCTCATGTCTCATCTGGAGCCATGAGTGCGAAGAAGCGTGAGTTCCGCAACTTACGCCAGGGAATCGTCTTGTGGCACAAGACGTGGAGGAATTCAGCAAGCTTGCTCGCTATGCCCCGACGATGTGGCCACCGATGCCGCCAAGCGTGAGAAGTTCCTTGAAGGACTCAATGATGAATTGAGCATGCAGCTTATTGTGGCTACTTTCAACAACTACCGGAGCTGGTAGACAAGGCCACGATTCTCGAAGGCAAGCAGCAGCGGATAGAGAGCCGCAAGAGGAAGTACAGCCGGGGAAGCACAATTCAGAGCTCAGCAAGCCCGCTATGCACCGTACTCGGGAGGGCACATCCATCACAACCATGGAGGTCATAACCATGGTGGAAATGGAAACAACCGCAGTCGGGACAACAAGTCAGGCCATGGCAATGGCAATGGCAATGGTAATGGCAATCAGCACCGTTCTGCCCGGCTCCGAAGGATCTGAGCCACATCACCGCTTCAAGTGCCGGAAGACAGGCACTACGCCACCGACTGCCCGGAGGCCAAGCGGAGGAACGGAATGGCAATGGAGGCTCAGCGAAGAAGCCCAATCCTTCCTCGTGCTCAAGTGAATCACATCGACGTGGAGAACGTCTATGATCAGCCAGACACTGTGGTTGGTAAGTTTTTATTGAATTCACGTTCAGTTTTGGTTCTCTTTGATTCTGGTGCAACGCATTCATTCATATCAAGGGTAGTTGTGGATAAGTACGGATTACGCACTAGAACCCTTAGAAGCCCCCTCCGCGTCAGTTCCGCAGGAGGAGAAATGATGGCAGGTTTAAGTTGTCCTGCAAACCTCAACATCGGGAACCACAAATTTCCCGTAGAACTCATAGTGTTGGAAACTCAGACCTTGGATGTAATCCTAGGCATGGATTGGTTGTCAAAGTATGAAGGGAACATTGACTGTGCCAGCAAGTCTATTCTGCTCACCACCCCGGAGCAGAAGAGGATCAAGTATGTAGCCCGGCACAGCCAGATGAAGAATCAGGTGCATTCCCTCACGGGAGTTGTTCAGGAGGAAGTGCCAGTAGTGCAAGAATTTCCTGATGTGTTCCCGGAGGAATTACCAGGAATGCCACCGACGAGACATTGAGTTTCGATCGAGTTATTGCCCAAGACAGCCCCAATATCCAAGAGACCTTATCGGATGCCACCGAATGAGTTGAAAGAGATCAAGGAACAAATAAATGAGTTATTGGAGAAAGGATATATTCGTCCAAGCTCATCACCTTGGGGAGCCCCAGCCTTTTGGTAGAGAAGAAGGATGGAAGCTTGAGGATGGTTGTGGATTACCGTGCATTGAACGAAGTAACCATCAAGAACAAGTACCCTCTGCCCATGATCAATGACTTGTTTGATCAGCTTGTTGGAGCCAAGGTATTCTCTAAGATCGATCTTCGATCAGGGTATCATCAATTGAAAATTCGTGAAAAGGATATACCCAAAACAGCATTCACCACCAGGTATGGTTTATATGAGTATACCGTCATGTCATTTGGATTGACTAATGCTCCTGCATACTTCATGAATTTGATGAACAAGGTGTTCATGGAGTACTTGGACAAGTTTGTCGTGGTGTTCATCGATGACATATTGATATTCTCCAAGAGCGAGGAAGAGCATAAGGAACATTTGCGTCTAGTTCGAGAAACTTGAGAACATCACCAGTATGCCAAATTCAGCAAATGTGAATTTTGGTTAAAGGAAGTTGGATTCCTCGGACATGTTATTTCAGGTGAAGGAATAGCAGTTGATCCCGCCAAGGTTGAATCAGTCACCGAATGGCGCCACCCACCTCGACCAAGGAGATCCGCAGTTTTCTCGGACTTGCAGGATATTATCGGAGGTTCATTGAGAACTTCTCGAAGATTGCCAAGCCCATGACTGAGCTGTTGAAGAAGGAAGCCAAGTATGTTTGGACCGAGGAATGTGAGGCCAGTTTTCAGGAATTGAAGAAACGGTTGGTCACAGCTCGGTGTTGATATTGCGGACATACATAAGGAATACCAGGTCTATTGTGACGCTTCTCGTCAAGGACTCGGAGGAGTATTGATGCAGGAAGGTAAGGTTGTAGCTTATGCCTCCGGACAGCTCGACCTCATGAGATGAATTATGCCACGCATGATTTGGAGTTAGCAGCTGTTGTGCATGCACTCAAGACACTGGAGACATTTCCTCATTGGAAATCGTTGTGATGTCTATACGGATCACAAGAGTTTGAAATATATCTTCACGCAGAAGGAATTGAACCTCGAGCGGAGGAGATGGCTAGAGTTGATAAAGGACTATGACATGAGATTGCATTACCACCCGGTAAAGCCAATGTTGTAGCAGATGCTTTAAGCCGTAAGAGTTATGTGAACACTCTTACGCAGGAGGATTACCCCAGGAGTTGGTCGATGACCTCGAGATCTCCGATCGAGATAGTTCGAAAGGATTTGTCGCAACTCTGGAAGTTCAGTCCACCTTGACCGAAAGGATTCGTGAAGCCGGAAGTCGGACAAGGAAATCGATGAGATTAAGCAAAAGATGGAGGAAGGAAAAGCTAAAGGATTCGAAAGGATGAACATGGAACTATTTGGTTTGAGGATCGTATTTATGTGCCCAATGATCCCGAGCTCAGAAGCTAATTCTTGGAGGCTCATGATTCACCGTACTCGATTCACCCGGCAACACCAAGATGTACCGGATTTGAAGCAAAGTTTCGGTGGACAGGAATGAAGAAGGACATTGCCGAGTGCGTGGCCGTATCGATGTTTGCCAGCGTGTGAAGGCAGAACATCGAAGCCAGCAGGGTTACTTCAACCTTTGCCGATTCCCGATTGGAAATGGGAGAAACTTGGTATGGATTTCATCACAGACTACCGGGACCCGTTCAGGTTATGATTCTATCTGGGTAGTAGTTGATCGTTTGACTAAGGTAGCTCACTTCATTCCGTGAAGACTACCTATACCAGTGCCAAGTTGGCCAAGATATACATGACCAGGATCGTATGTCGCATGGAGTTCCGAGGAAAATCGTGTCGGATAGAGGAACGCAGTTTACCTCAAAGTTTTGGAAGCAATTGCATGAAACTTTGGGTGCGAGGCTGGAATTCAAGACAGCCTTTCATCCATGAGCATGATGGACAGACCGAGAGAGTAAATCAGATTCGGAGGACATGTTGAGAGCTTGTGTACTAGACTATGGGTCTAGCTGGGATGATAACTTGCCTTACGCAGAGTTCTCGTACAACAACAGTTATCAAACCAGTTTGAAGATGGCACCTTGAAGCTCTATACGGAAGGAGGTGTAGAACACCATTGCTGTGGGATAGCGTTGGAGATCGATCACTTTTCGGTTCCGATCTTATCAAGGATTCCGAAGAGAAAGTCAAGCTAATTCGAGACCGGCTCAAGATAGCACAGATCCACGATGTAAGAGTTATGCCGACGAAGGCGCAAGGAGGTGACTTACGAAGTGGGAGACCGAGCATATCTTCGTGTGTCTCCGCTTCGTGGAATCAAGAGGTTTGGAGTCAAGGAAAGTTAGCACCCGATTCATTGGCCCTACAAAATCCTCGAGCGTCGTGGAGAAGTTGCATACAAGTTGGAATTGCGGAAGGATTGTCCGGAGTTCATGATGTCTTTCACGTTTCTCGATTAAAGAAGTGCCATGCGGACATGGCCGATGTTCCGTTGAGAGACACGGTGCCCTAGAGGCCATACAGCTTGCGGTGATTTAACTTACAAGGAGACACCGTCAAAATTCTCGAGACTGCAAGCAGAGTTACCCGCAGCAAAGTCATCAAGTTTTGCAAGGTCTTGTGGAGTCACCACACCGAGGAAGAAGCCACACAGGAACGCGAAGAAGATCTTCGTCGAGACCATCCGCACCTATTTGCTAGCCAACCCGAATCTCGAGGGCGAGATTCATCTTAAGGTGGGTAGGTTTGTAACATCCCAAATTTTCCTATTTGGAATGTTTTACAATTATAGCTAAGCATCCTATGCATCCTGTTTGAATTTGAATTCCATTTGAAGTTTCAGAGAGTTTTGAATTTGAAATTTGAATTCCAAACTTTGGCATGTGGGAAACACTTCCAAAACCAAGCCTGATAAATACTTGATCAAAAGTATGAGAGGAGCAAACATGACACTCCAAAATATCAGAGGAAACAATGCCAAAAGAATTGGATTCAAATCTGAAATTTTATTTGAATTTGAAAAAAATGGATTTTCATAAAGTTTGAATTTTGGCTTTGGAAAAATGTTCAAATGGAAGGGAATATTCCCCTGATCATTTTGGTATATATATACCCTATATAAAATATTTATAGTTTAGGTTTTATTTTTGGTTTTGTTTTTATTAAAAAAATAAAGAAAAATCTTTCGGGCGCCAGCCAGCCACCCAGCCCAGCCAGCCCACCTAACCCCTCGGCCACCAAGCCTTTGTGACCACGGCCCACTAGGCCACAGGCGGCCAGCCGACAGCCGCGCGCCCCCTCGCCGAATCCCGTAGGATCCGGTCGACCGCCCGAAAACCCCCTCTCTCTCACTGACCGTGGCCCCCACCCCGTCGTCTTCCCCCTCGCCCAAGCGGACCTCGCTGGGAGATCCGCCGGATCCCGAAGGATCCGGGATCTCCAATCACCCCCGATGCCCTTCCGCCCCTCGCCCGACCCCCTGGCTATATAAGCCAGAGGCCCCGCACCCATTCCCCCCCTTAGCCACGCCGAGCCCTCTCCTCTCTCTCTCCCGGCACGCCGGGCCCCGAGCTCAACCCCGCCGCCAAAACCCTCGCCGTCGCCGCCTGGTGCCCCCCGAGCCTCACCAACCCCACCAACCCTTCCCCGAGCTTCCCGCGTCTCCCACGTCTCCCAGGCTCGCCGGCCTCCAAGCCCCGGAGCACTCTCGCCGCCGCCGCCGACGTCGCCGGAGTCCGGTGAGTCCCCGGTTTTCCCCTCCACCGTCCGATCCCACTCGGGTGGCTAGGATTAGAAGCCCCCGAAGGGGTATGTTTTAGTTAGAAAACCGGCCGGCCCGCGCGGTTTATTTTTAAGTTAGGTTTTATTTAGTTTAGGCCGGTTCTGTTAGTTAAACCCTAGGCCCATTTAAACTATCTCGACGACTGTGCACAGATTTAGGCCCATTAGGCATTTTCTTTTTATTTAGATTTTCTGTTTTAGCGAATTGTTCCAAATTTCAAAATGTGTATCTTTTGTTCTGTTTAATATTTTTTGTGATTCTTTTTTGTTGGATTGCAAATTTTATGTAGTTTCTGAAAAACATATATTTAGCTATGTTAAAATAATTAAAATGCTTTAATATTGTTTTAGTCAGAATAGCAAATCTGCTATAGTTTTAGTTAGAAAAATTATTTTGCATGATTCTTTTTGCAATCACTTTATTTTGATATTGCCAAACCCTAGAAATTAACTTTGGTATTTTAGGATTAATAAATAATTAATTCTAGGCAGAATCCTATTAATCCTAATTAATTGATTAGTTCCTGTTTTCCTAATTAATTAATTAGTAAATTAATTTATTTTAACTTGTGATTAGTTATTCTAGGTTAGTTTCTGTCATTCCATTAGATGAACTTTTATTTATAATTAATAAAAGTTTTAAATTTATTTTCTTAATAGAAATTGGATTAGGCCTAAAGTGAGTTTTATAATAGCTAATTAATTAATTCTTTTTGCTCCATGTTGCTTAGTTAATCCTTTTCTGTTAAGTTAACCTAAAACCATGATTAGGTTATGTTGAGGAATTTTGTTATATAAAACTATTTTTGCTATTGTTTGGAATAGGGAAAAACTTTGAATTTGATTCTTTGAGTTTTCCTTTTGATTTGGTTTTGATTGTTTGGTTGAGTTATGTTATCTTTGTTATCTTGTGTGGTCCTCTTGCTTTGTGCTTATTATGTTATTGTTTGTCTCGGTAGAGTTCCTGAGTCTAAGCTTGCTACTCGACTCTTTAGCTTACGAGGATCATCAGCAAGGCAAGTTTTGATCATGTTATTTCTATACCTATGTTTTTGTGCATTAGTAGTTGTCACCACCCCACCATTGCATGCAGTAGTGAAATTTTGAAGTCATTAAACTTGAGTAGTATCATGTGGTAGGATGAACCAATCTCCTTGTTACCATGGCCCCGGGACGTAGTAGTTATTTTGCTATGCTCGTAGACGGGATTTGGGATGAGTGAAATTCATAAGTAAGATGTGAGAGTCAATGATGATGATGATGACCCCATGGACTACAATGATCAAGATGGACTTCGGAAAATCACTACTGGGTGGAGGACGGTTGACGGGCACCTGGAGCACCAGTGGTGGCGGGATGCATGGAGAAGCGCCATGACATCCTGCGGAAAGCTTCACCCAGCCACGAAGAGAAGGATGGATGCCCCATGACCGGAAGCTTACATGCAGCCGCAAGCCATTATGGGCTCTGGCTGGGTTGACCCTTGTAGTGAAGCTGGCTGGGCGGTACTACGAGAAGTAGACGAGCGGTAGGGTTGGATGGGTACCGGCGGTGGCGGAAGAACTCTTTGGAAGACCTGTTTCATTCGTCCGTCTTCAAACACCATGAAGTGCGAAGACTTTAAAAGGAGGGAATGATTCTTGCGGGAAAAGTCATAAACCTCTGCAGAGTGTTATAACCTAATCGATTAGCCGTGTCCCGATTCACGGACATTTGAGCATCTGGACCTTGGAAGTATTCGGATATCTCAACACTAAAACTAATGGATTAATTTGATGGGTTTATGACTTAATAATAATAATTTGGGAGCGAGATATTGGTTGGCGGAACCATCTCAATAACTACCAACAATTTGTAGTAATTTGCAAATAAGTCCATTGTAGTAGGATAAAATTGGCTTTACGCAAAATGATGAAACTTAGAGCTCCACAGCCAAATATGCATATAGAGTTAGTAACTTTATTATTGTTGTTCTTCATAACTTGCCAGCTTATTCCAAAAGCTGACCTACATGGCTGCAACGTATTATGTTGCGTAGATATATTCGATCGGGGTGAGGCTACGCTCGGCGCTTAGCGATTGCCCTTTGGAGTCGGATGGACTCGCTTACCTTGACGCTTCGCAGCATTTTAGTTTATTTCTCATGAGTTGGCCTTGAGCGAATTTATTCCCTTGTAATAAAGACTCTATATGAGAATCGATTAATGATATTCAGGTGTGATTGAACTTTGATTACTTTATCGATGTCTTGTGAGTACCAAAGATGATCTTGGGATGGTACGGATACGAGATTTGACCGATTTTGGGTCAGGTCGCTACACGACGGTCAACGCGGATCTCCGAGCGGAGATCCCGAGGTCCGCCCCGGCTTGATCGCTGCATCTTTGTCGCTCAACGGTGGCATGGCGGCGCTTGACGACCAGTTTGCGGCAAAGTGTTGATGGTAACCATCAGCGGCGACCGCCTCCGTCTCGTGGGGCGACCTTGTCAAAGCTCTTGGCATTGCGCACGGCATCCAAATAAGTGACTTGCTCGTCGAAGTCTGTCCGCCACCTGCTGATTTCTTCATCAGGTTCCGACAACTTTCATTGCGATGCGTGTTCGAATCTTCCGGCGTTTGTTACGCTATGGCGCTTTGGTGAGCTTTGATCGATGGCACCGGGATGGGGCTCGGTGCCCTCTTAGCTTGAGTTTTAACAAAGCTTACCTTCCACGGCATGCCTCGGCGTGCTTGGAACAGCGAGTCCATGAGCGAGCTTATCAACGACCTTGGAGGTGAGCTCGTAAGTATGTTTGTTCCTCTAGACAGCTGGGCTCTGACGGTTATGGCATGGATGAAGAAGCCGTCCACCATACCGAAGGTGATTGGTGTTGAGATACTGGTGCAGGAACCGGGGTTGTACTATTAAATGCCACCAAGGCCGCCATAGACCACGTTAGGGATGTACCAGATCGAGTGTTCGTGCATGTCGAAGAAGTGGTCAATCCATCAATCGAAGTCCTGCCGCCGCCATCGGTGCGAGGTCCGTCGACGGCGTCCATTACTGATGTCAACGTCAGACTTTCCCCGTGTTGCTCGAAACTATGGATGGCACAGGGCCTACTCCATCGCGTGGCGGAGGCCATTGCTTCTTTGGGAGAAGAGGCGGGGCTGGCTGCTGGATGTGCTCTAATTTGAGGTAACAACTGAATCTTGTCGGATAGTACTAGTTAAATCCGAGCTATGGAGTGCGAAGCACCGATATGCGGTACATTTGATTGTGACATGTTCTAATTTTGTACCTGAACTTTTTTAGAAAGGGTTGTCGTCAACAATGTGCTAGCGAACTTATTGTGTTGTCTCGCTGCTTTTCTTTGCACAACATTCAAGATATTTCCCGGCATTTATAAAGGCGATGAACTGTTATGTATGACTTCATTGGTTTCAACATAGCCCTTCCCGTAGCAATCCACTTCTTCCATCCTGATTGTGCCGCTGCGTGAAATTTTTGTATGCAAGTTCATTGTGCTATGATGTTCTATCTGATTGTGTCAACTATATAAGTTTTCTTGAGCATCGGCAATGCATATGGCTGAAAGATGTATTCTGAGCATCAACCGATGGGTCTCTCTCTATCTCTCTCTCTCACACACACACACGCCACACACACACACGCCAAGCATTACGCACAAGTGGGACCCATTGAATTATTTATTTGCTCGTGACAGCTTTTAATTAGGTTCCACCGTGATATAACTTTTTCTTAAGTTATTAATTGAGCTAAGTGACTTCAAAAGTTGTCTGAAGCCTTGTTTGGGCCTTTCCGCGTCGCTGAATGTGGGCTGAGTAACCATGTTAGGTTGTCTTGTACTACAGGCCTTTTTCAACATCGGCAATGCAATCGGGCCGACAGTTGTACCCAATATCCGGGTCAACTTGTTATCCGCCCCGCTGGGCTGCAAAGTTTCCTAGGAGGTATGCATTAGGCTTAACAAGAAAATGGACTTTGAGAAATAATAAATGGGATGTAATTATAATAACTGGGCAATTACTATGCACCAAACACGTAATTAGTTTGAAAAATATATTATTATTGGAATTTGGAAATTTTAATTTCATTACTTGTTGCGCGCGCAATATTTCGTTGGATTTTAACATAATACAAATTTATTTTGAAATTATATTTAACCTGACTAGAAATTTCGGATAAAAATATTTCGGATCCCATCAAAATGTGGGAATTTTTTTTGAATTCTGTTTTGAGCGGTTGCTTGAAATTATTAATCGTTGTCCTAGCTAGAAGTTGGGTTGTACTTTTAACAAACTGTAAATGGGTTGTAGTAAATTACATTAGAATTAAAAAATGAGCTGTACATTCTTACAAATCGCAAATGGGCTATATGTTCTCTGCCAAATCCGAGCTGTGGGCCTACTAAGTTGACGCATACCAAGGGCTTTGTCAACTTAGTCAATATAAACGATTCTAGCTGCAGTGATCATACGATGTCCATCCAACGGCTGTAGTGCTTCTTCAACCTCTGGTCTTCTTGCTCCAGCCGCCCAAAGCAGTGCCGGTTGTGTCGCATGCTCCTGCCTCCCGTGGCCGGCTATGATGCCGCGGAGGCCTCACCGCCCGTACTACTCCCACCGCTGGCCAGGCCATCCTCTACTCACCCACACCCTGTTATTCTCATGCGCGACGGCAGCCTCACACCGCAATCGAACCAAGTGAACCCTCATACTCCTCTCGCGCGGCTTCCACTGCTGCATCTTCCCGGCTCCGCGTCGTCCCTTCCTAGGCCTCGCCGTCCAGACCACCGCCACGGTGCTCTCGGCAAGGCGTGGTCAACAGTTAACGACCGACTTCCATCGGAAGTATCAGTACATGGAGAGGCTGACAATGGGTCCAGCGGCCGCAAGGAAGTGCCTCCTTATTACGCAAAAATAATTATTCCTCCACTGACAAAGAGGGACCCACGGACGGGCCACCTTATTTCGCGAAAAAACATTCCCCCGACAGCTGGGACCCACCGGACGGGCCAGCGTATTCGCGAAAACGTTCCCCATTGTCACTCGGGCCCACCGGAAGTGCCTCCTTATTACGCACAAAAAAGAATACTCCCCTGCTAGCTGGGACCCACCATGGTGGGAGGCTGACTTAATGGGCCTACTAAGTTGGTGGGGCGGGGCCTTTGTCAAATTTAGTCAATATGAGCGATTCTAGCTCCAAAGGACCGTCGATGTCCATCCAACGGCCGTAGTGCTTCTTCAACTGTGGTCTTCGTGCTCGGCCGCCCAAAGCAGCGCCGGTCATGCCGCATGCTCCTGCCACCCGTGGCCGGCTGTGCTACCGCGTAGGCCTCACCGCCCCCTACTATTCCCAACGCTGGCCAGGCCCTGCGGCGACGGCAGCCTCACACCGCAGCCGAACCAGCGAACCCTCGTACTCCTCTCGGCGCGGGCTTCCACTGCCGCGTCTTCCACGCTCCCCATCGTCCCCTTCCTAGGCCTCGCCGTCGTCCACCGCCCTGGTGCTCTCGGCGCGGTGTGGTCAACGTGGTCAAGGAACGACTTCCATCGGACGTGGACTGTACATGGAGAGGCAGACAGCTGGGTCCACGGCCGCAGCAAGGAAGTGCCTCCTTATTACGCGGAAAATAATGATTCCTCCACCTGACAGCTGGGACCCACCGGATGGACCACTGTATTTCGTGAAAAAACGTTCCCCCCTGACTGCTGGGACCCACCAGCTACATCTTCGCACGCAAGGAAGTGCGTCCGGGCAAAAAAACAAAACAATTCGCCCCCCTGACTACTGGGACCCACCAGCTACACCTTCGCACGCAAGGAAGTGCGTCCGGGCAAAAAAATGATTCTCCCCCCTGACTGCTGGGACCCACCTGCTACATCTTCACACGCAAGGAAGTGCGTCCGGGCAAAAAAACACCAAAACGATCCGCCCCCCTGACTGCTGGGACCCACCAACTACATCTTCGCAGGCAAGGAAGTGCCTGACAGTCGGGACCCACCTGGTCGAAGCGTACGTAGTGTTGTCATTCTGGTCGCGAACATGTATGTATATATATACTGTGGATGTAGAGGCGCACACGTGTCGTAGTAGAGGCGTGCACGTAGCATGTACACGTACGTACAGCAGCGAGGGTGCAAGAAAGAAAATACGGCCACGTACGTACATACGGGCAGGGTCTCGAACGCCTACTCGCGTACATGGCTGGGTCGGAACGGAGAAACAACATCGTCATCGTGTTCATGGGGAGCTAACCGGCTGGGTCGGAACGGAATGCGTGGTCGTGTTCATTGGGAGGGCTTGGGCGGAACAGGCGATGGAAGCGAGGCTGGCGTACCGCTGCGGAGAAAACAGACCTCCTCGTTGGAGCAGGGTCTTGTTGATCGGGAGGGTGTGGCGCGTCGCAAAACAGAGAAGCGGACCTCCAGCGGTGAAATGGGGTCCTGTTGATCGGGAGGGTGTGGCGTGCCGCAAAAGCGGACCAAGCGGACTTGTGTTGGAGAGCTACGGTCGAAACAGGGTCCCGTTCATCGGGAGGGTGTGGCGTGCCGCAAAACAGGACTCCACGGGATCTGTTCATCTCCACCGTCGACCTCCTCCAGCCTCCACGGGCTACCGTCGACCTCCTCCAGCCTCCACGGGCTCCTGTTCATCCAGCCTCCACCATGCGCTTCTCCACGGCTCTGTTCAACCACCCTCCACGGGCACCCCTCCACCGCTCTCTGTTCATCCAGCCCTCCACACCACGGGGTCTGTTCAACCACCCTCCATGGCCACCCTCCACCGTCTCACTGTTCATCCAGCCCTCCACACCACGGGTCCTGTTCATCCGAGGCAACGCCACCGCCACTGTTCATCCACCCCCGCATAGCGCTCACTTCGCTCATCCCAGAGGCAACATCGATCGGCTTGATTAGCAGCGATGAGCGAAGAATCGCTCGATCGGGTTCGATTAACAGCCATCGATCGATCGCTCGGGTTCGATGTAGCGTAACTGCGGTCAATCGCTTCGGGTTCGATTAGAGCCCAATGCCTCGCTCGGGTTCAATTAGAGCCAATGCCTCGCACACACGCGCGTACGTGTACGAGAGAAACGCGCATTGCTCGGCCCCCGACCTCCCACCGTAACCGGCAAATCCCCAAAATTATCCTCCCCCTCGCTTTTACCACGGTTTTTCCGTCATGGACAACCCAAAGAATGGCATGCAGCTGCGTCTCTGGCCCGCCCAGGACGAAAAGCCCATTTTCTGTCATGATTTTTTGTCATAGAAGTAGGAGCCCACCACATCTATGATGATACCGGGTTTTGTCACAATTATCATCATAGAAGTGTCATATGTATGACAGAAAAAAAATCGTTTGGCCCAAAATGTCACGGATGTGTCTTTTTTTGTAGTGAACACACATGTGTTCGTTACTTCATAACTAAAACAGAAGAAGAAATATAATCTGACATTTTTTTACTTGGCATACTCCCTCTCAAAAGAAACATGGAGAAAAGTGCACACAAGTAATATAATGGGGAGGACAAAAGATTCGACCGCAGACTAAGGCATAGCCTAGTGGTGGGAAGGGGCTGATGCCTTCCCACCCACCCAGGTTCAAGGCATGGTACTTGCAATTTGGGTTTGTTGCACCAATTATACTTTAAGGGGTTCCCTTACAGTCTTTCTGTAAAAAAAAGACAAAAGATTCGACCTGCACAGTCTCTGAAGGAGAAGCGGCCAAGAGAAGAGAATGGCCCAACAATTTTTTATGCAGCAGATCGGCTGACCCCGGTCACAAAATCCTGAAACCAAGTCAATCTGTTCCACCCCAACCATGGCTAATACAAATCCCACCAGCAACACACACACACGGGAACCGCAAACCGTAGAAACCGAGGAGTAAGAATAACAAAGATGGCACGATCTATAAGGTATCCCAACCTCAGCCTACATCCACAAAATAGCACACATCCACCAGGCCCTCCCTCCCAAAGAAATCTGAAACAGAGAAGGGGATTATATGAGACCAACAAATAAATCATATTCATGAAGTAATTATCCATTTCAGTGATCCAAATAGTCATGGAGCAACTACCAATATATCATCTGCTAGACAAAAATGACATGAAAAGAGTAAAATATACGACAATCTAGTCCAAGATTTTTCTATGGAATGGCATACATAACAAATAAGCAGAACTAAATCGCCACCTCCTGCCATCATTGCCATAGTGTATATCGGTTATCTGTTTCAGTAATCTATTTTCTTCTGAAGGCTCCCTCCCGCGCCATTATTTGACATGTTTTGCATTTGTCCTCTAGCTTAAGGTAATAAGAAAATTTGGGACTCCCACGTAATAAGAAACAGATAAGAGAAGAAAGGTTTGGCATAGTGTCTATTAGAAGCAAAAAGAACCATGAAACACACATGCCTCATTTTTATAATGTATACCTTCAGGAGAAAATTTGCACGGCCTTGTGAACATGCTTCAAAGATCGGGAACCTAATTCAGGTTCTCTACAAAGGAGAGAGAACCAGCACAAGCATGTTGGACCTTGCACAGCGTATATAATGAGAAGATTATTATGATTCTCCAAAGAAGGAGTTTCCAAGAATAGGAAAATAAATCTTAGATTAATTTCTTGTACAATTTTGAAGGCCTCCCTAAGCCAGAAGAAGAAATCAAGTATGTAAACCCCACACATTGGGACGGTCATCTACAAAGGAGAGAGCATCAGCACAATCATGTTGAACCTTGCACCGCCTGTACAATGAGAAGAGCATTATGATTCTAGAAAGCAGGAGATTTCAATAATAGGAAAATAAATCTTGCATCAATTTCTTGTCAGATTCTGAAAATCTCCCTAAACCTGAAGAAGAAATCAATTTCTTGGAATAATGTCACCCATAGTGTGTTGTGTGCGTCCACCTTTCAGCAATTTAGCAAATCCCAGTCGCTTTTTAAATGCCACTCTTCTGGTTTATGGACCACCAAAATCTTGGCAAATTCATATATGGTCTGTATTTAATGTTTAGTTAGTTTGTAAATTTAGAGCCTAATGACAGCCGTTTTTTCTCCAGAAAAAATTGAATAACAATGACAGTTGTAAGGGCATACATGTGCGCACGAAGACTTGTCTTCATAGCCTGAATTGGTAATGCGAGTATGACACTTGACTGAATTCCAAGCATTGGTGCATCGTATTGGAGATAGATGGTTGATCTAGATTCATTTACACAGTATGAGAAGTCCTCATAATAATTTGTTATTATTTTTATTGCATTACCCATCCTTTTTGCGCAAGGTCGCATTCACTTCTGTTTGAAAGACGCGGCAAATAGCGTCACATATATGTACACTGCAGCAACTCTCAACAAGTATACATCAGCACATCTCATGATTGAAGGATGAACTCCATTACACTTCTCTGGCAAGGGTATTTAAACCAGACCTTATGCAACAAAATACATTATCACCCCGCAAAAAAAACATTATCTTAGTCAAAGTTACCCAGAATTGCGCTGTTTTCAGTCCAATCATTAGTGCTCAGCGATAAGCAATTATATGGCAAGCATAATATAAAGCAAAGTAGCATGAGGGCAGGTTGAAACTTTGCCAACATAAATCTATTGATGTCTACCTTCCCTTCTAGGTATGTGCATAGATAATTTTGAAATTCAGTAGTACAGGCAGGAAGCCTTTAACAACAGTCCAGTGAGATGTAACTTACTTATGCATATGAACGTGCCGTCCATGATGATAGTGGGAGGCAAGGCACGAGAGGGAGGGAGAGACAAGGAAGAAGCCAGTACCTACGTATGGGGAGGATCTTTGGCACCAGCATCCCAATCATCGGCTGTCTGTTGCTATGCTTGGTTTTCCTTAATGAAAATCGGAAGGGGAAAGCCCTTCTTTCATCAAAAAAAATCATCGGCTGTGTGTGCTGCTCCTCGAGCCCTCCATCTCCTAGGAACTTGCAGAGGTGACGCCCTGCAACTTTACCACTCAGAAATAGAATGAATCCGCCATCCCTGCCCAGCCCAGACTCCAAGAGGACGACGCCGACGATGGTGGTGAGGCTCCCTACATCGCACTCTCCTACATTCAGAGTGGCAAGAGGCAGCCGTACCCTCTGCCCACCGACGAGGCCAGTGAGCCATAAAGGGAGCCGACAGCCGATGGAGCTGGCGACCTACTGTCGCTTGAGTTGTTGGAGAACCCGTCGCCGCGCTGTTGTCCACTTTGTGCAGATACGGGTGCGTCGATTTCCTCTTCGGCCGCGGCGGGGGATATGGATCACCACCGTTGACATGGCGGCTGCGGCGCCCGAGTCGCCGCTGCTCCCCGATGACTCTCTGGTGACCTGTAGAGCACAAGGCAAATCAGGAGTCAGGAAAATCCACGACCCACGTCGGTGTCGACCATTTCGAGAGCGTCGACGACAACCGCATCGGAGCCTGGCGATGAAGATGAAATGACAGAGGCCACCATTGGTTAGTGGACGGGGCGGATTGAGGTGAGGAGGAAGGACGGGGGCAGGGGCGACGACTGGAGAATCGGGGAAGATGAGAGAGGGCGGCGGCAGCAAAAGGAAGGGAATCGTCCGGGAGACCCGGTTTGGTTAGATATCGATCTCTATTGCTTGTGCGGGATCCGGCTTGCCTTCTCCCTCCCCATGCTCCCATCTGTGCTTCTATTTTATCCTATGACTGTCTTTTTTCCTTTTTCCTTTTTAATCTTATCATCTTCCCCCTTGATTTTAAGGGGGTGGGGCCGGGCGTTATTTCGTTCCAATCAAATCAAGCCACGTATGCGAGAGCACGGATGGGCACATGCGCGGGGAGCAGGCAAGTCCCGTCCGCTTGTGCGAGTGTCGTCAATCCTGCATTGCGTTCGTTTTGTCCTTTCCCGTCCGACGTGGACATTGCTAGGCTATGTTGGAAATATGCCCTAGAGGCAATAATAAAATGGTTATTATTATATTTCCTTGTTCATGATAATTGTCTATTGTTCATGCTATAATTGTGTTATCCGGAAATCGTAATACATGTGTGAATACATAGACCACAACATGTCCCTAGTGAGCCTCTAGTTGACTAGCTTGTTGACCAATAGATGGTTACGGTTTCCTAACTATGGACATAGGATGTCATTGATAATGGGATAACATGATTAGGATAATGATGTGATGGACAAGACCCAATCCTAAGCATAGCACAAGATCGTGTAGTTCGTCTGCTAAAGCTTTTCTAATGTCAAGTATCTTTTCCTTAGACCATGAGATTGTGCAACTCCCGGATACCGTAAGGGTACTTTGGGTGTGCCAAACGTCACAACGTAACTGGGTGGCTATAAAGGTACACTACGGGTATCCCCAAAAGTATCTGTTGGGTTGGCACGAATCGAGACTGGGATTTGTCACTCCGTATAAAGGAGAGGTATCTCTGGGCCCACTCGGTAAGACATCATCGTATTGAGCTCAATGTGACTAAGGGGTTGGTCGCAGGATGATGTGTTATGGAACGAGTAAAGAGACTTGCCGTAACGATATTGAACAAAGTATCGGTATATACCGACGATCGAATATCGGGCAAGTGCTATATCGGTAGACAAAGGGAATCGTATACGGGATTGATTGAATCCTTGACATCGTGGTTCATCCGATGAGATCATCGTGGAACATGTGGGAGGCAACATGGGTATCCAGATCCCGCTGTTGGTTATTGGCCGGAGAGATGTCTCAGTCATGTCTGCATAGTTCCCGAACCCATAGGGTCTACATACTTAAGGTTCGATAACGCTAGGGTTATAGGGAATAGATGTACGTGGTTACCGAATGTTGTTCGGAGTCCCGGATGAGATCGCGGACGTCACGAGGAGTTCCGGAATGGTCCGGAGTTGAAGATTTATATATGGGAAGTCCAGTTTCAGTCACCGGAAAGGTTTCGGGGTTTATCGGTATTGTACCGGGACCACCAAAGGGGTTCCAGGGGTCCACCGGGAGGGTCCACCTGCCCTGAAGGACCCAATGGGCTATAGTTGGGTGGGAACTAGCCCCTTAGGGGGCTGGTGCGCCCCCCCCCCCAAGGGCCCAAGGCGCCTAGGGTTGAAAACCCTAGGGGGCCACTGCCCCCCCCCCTAGTTGGAAACCCTAAGGGGGCCGCTGCCCCCCCCAAGGGGCCGCCCCCCCCCCCTCTAGATGGATCTAGGGGGCCGGGCCCCCCTCCCCTTCCCCTATATATAGTGGGGGTTTTGGGGCTGCCAGAGACACGAGTCTCCTTCTCTCTTGGCGCAGCCCTACCCCTCTCCCTCCTCGTCTCTCGCAGTGTGTGGCGAAGCCCTGCTGGAGTGCCACGCTCCCCCACCACCACCACGCCATCGTGCTGCTGCTGGACGGAGTCTTCCCCAACCTCTCCCTCTCTCATTTCTAGATCAAGGCGCGGGAGACGTCACCGGGCTGCACGTGTGTTGAACGCGGAGGCACCGTTGTTTGGTGCTTAGATCGGATTCGACCGCGATCTGAATCGCTTCGTGTACGACTCCACCGACCGCGTTCTTGCAACGCTTCCGCATCACGATCTTCAAAAGGTATGAAGATGCACTCCCCTCTCGTTGCTAGTAAGCTCCATAGATTGATCTTGGTGATGCGTAGAAAAATTTTAATTTCTGCAACGATCCCCAACAGTAGTATCATGAGCTAGGTCTATGCGTAGTTTCTATGCACGAGTAGAACACAAGTTGTTGTGGGCGTCGATTTTGTCAATTTACTTGCCGTTACTAGTCTTATCTTGATTCGGCGGAATCGTGGGATGAAGCGGCCCGGACCGACCTTTCACGTACACTTACGTGAGACAGGTTCCACGGACTGACATGCACTAGTTGCATAAGGTGGCTAGCAGGTGTCTGTCTCTCCCACTTTAGTCGGATCGGATTCGATGAAAAGGGTCCTTATGAAGGGTAAATAAAAATTGGCATATCACGTTGTGGTTTTGGCTTAGGTAAGAAACGTTCTTGCTAAGAAACCTATAGCATTCACGTAAAAATTTGCAACAACAATTAGAGGACGTCTAACTTGTTTTTGCAGCATATGTCGTGTGATGTGATATGGCCAAAAGGATGTGATGAATGATATATGTGATGTATGAGATTGATCATGTTCTTGTAATAGGAATCACGACTTGCATGTCGATGAGTATGACAACCAGCAGGAGCCATAGGAGTTGTCTTAATTTATTTATGACCTATGTGTCAACATAAACGTCATGTAATTACTTTACTTTATTGCTAAACCGTTAGCCATAGTAGTAGAAGTAATAGTTGACGAGACAACTTCATGAAGACACGATGATGGAGATCATGGTTTCATGCCGGTGACGATGATGATCATGGCGCCCTGAAGATGGAGACCAAAACGAGCAAAATGATATTGGCCACATCATGTCACTATTTGATTGCATGTGATGTTTATCATGTTTTTACATCTTATTTGCTTAGAACGACGGTAGCATAAATAAGATGATCCCTCATTAAAATATCAAGAATTGTGTTCCCCTAACGTACCTTGTTGCTAAGGTCCGTTGTTCGAAGCACCATGTGATGATCGGGTGTGGTAGGTTCTAACGTTCGCATACAACGGGTGTAAGCCAGATTTACACACGCAATACACTTAGGTTGACTTGACGAGCCTAGCATGTACAGACATGGCCTTGGAACACAGATGACCGAAAGGCCGAACATGAGTCGTATAGAAGATACGATCAACATGAAGATGTTCACCGATGATGACTAGTCCGTCTCACGTGATGATCGGACACGGCCAAGTTGACTCGGATCATGTATCACTTAGATGACTAAAGGGATGTCTATCTGAGTGGGAGTTCATTAAATAATTTGATTAGATGAACTTTATTATCATGAACATAGTCTAAAACTTTCCAATATGTCTTGTAGATCAAATGGCCCATGCTAATGTTGCCCTCAACTTCAACGCGTTCCTAGAGAAAACCAAGCTGAAGGACGATGGTAGCAACTACACGGACTGGGTCCGTAACCTGAGGATTATCCTCATAGCTGCCAAGAAAGCATATGTCCTTGATGCACCACTAGGTGAAGCACCTGTTTTCCCAGCAACTCAAGACGTTATGAACGCCTGGCAGTCGCGTAGTGATGATTACTCCCTGGTTCAGTGTGGCATGCTTTGTAGCTTAGAACCGGGGCTCCAAAAGCGTTTTGAGCAGCACAGAGCATATGAGATGTTCCAAGAGCTGAAAATGGTTTTCCAAGCTCATGCTCGAGTCGAGAGATATGAAGTCTCTGACAAGTTCTACAGTTGTAAGATGGAGGAGAATAGTTACACGTGAGCACATACTCAAAATGTCTGGGTTGCACAACCGCTTATCTCAGCTGGGAGTTAATCTCCCGGATGATGCGGTCGTTGACAGAATCCTTCAGTCGCTCCCACCTAGCTACAAGAGCTTTGTGATGAACTTCAATATGCAGGGGATGGAAAAGACCATTCCTGAGGTATATTCAATGATGAAATCAGCGGAGGTGGAGATCAAAAAGGAACATCAAGTGTTGATGGTGAATTGATGTCTACTACACAACCTTCTTCTTGTAGACGTTGTTGGGCCTCCAAGTGCAGAGGTTTGTAGGATAGTAGCAAATTTCCCTAAAGTGGATGACCTAGGGTTTATCAATCCGTGGGAGGCGTAGGATGAAGACGGTCTCTCTCAAGCAACCCTACAACCAAATAACAAAGAGTATCTTGTGTCCCCAACACACCCAATACAATGGTAAATTGTATAGGTGCACTAGTTCGGCGAAGAGATGGTGATACAAGTGCAATATGAATGGTAGATATAGGTTTTTGTAAACTGAAATATAAAAACAGCAAGGTAACTAATGATAAAAGTGAGTGTAAACGGTATTGCAATGCTAGGAAACAAGGCCTAGGGTTCATACTTTCACTAGTGCAAGTTCTCTCAACAATAATAACATAACTGGATCATATAACTATCCCTCAACATGCAACAAAGAGTCACTCCAAAGTCACTAATAACGGAGAACAAACGAAGAGATTATGGTAGGGTACGAAACCACCTCAAAGTTATTCTTTCCACTCAATCCGTTGGGCTATTCCTATAAGTGTCACAAACAGCCCTAGAGTTCATACTAGAATAACACCTTAAGACACAAATCAACCAAAACCCTAATGTCACCTAGATACTCCAATGTCACCTCAAGTATCCGTGGGTATGATTATACAATATGCATCACACAATCTCAGATTCATCTATTCAACCAACACATAGAACCTCAAAGAGTGCCCCAAAGTTTCTCTTTGGAGAATCACGACAAAACGTGTGCCAACCCCTATGCATAGGTTCATGGGCGGAACCCGCAAGTTGATCACCAAAACATACATCAAGTGAGTCACGTGATATCCCATTGTCACCACAGATACGCACGGCAAGACATACATCAAGTGTTCTCAAATCTTTAAAGACTCAATCAGATAAGATTACTTCAAGGGGAAAACTCAATCCATTAAAAGAGAGTAGAGGGGGAGAAACATCATAAGATCCAACTATAATAGCAAAGCTCGCGATACATCAAGATCGTGCCAAATCAAGAACACGAGAGAGAGAGAGATCAAACACATTGCTACTGGTACATACCCTCAGCCCCGAGGGTGAACTACTCCCTCCTCGTCATGGAGAGCGCCGAGATGATGAAGATGGCCACCGGTGAGGGTTCCCCCCCCCCTCCGGCAGGGTGCCGGAATAGGGTCCCGGTTGACTTTTGGTGGCTACAGAGGCTTGCAGCGGCGGAACTCCCGATCTATTCTCTTCTCTGAAGTTTTTATGGTACGTGGGTATATATGGGTGAAAGAAGTACGTCGGTGGACCTTGGGGGGGCCCACGAGGCAGGGGGCGCGCCCTAGGGGGGGTAGGCGCGCCCCCCACCCTCGTGGCCACCTCCCTTCTTCCTTGACGTGGGGTCCAAGTCCATCTGGTAGCTTTCCTTCCAAAAATAACTTCTCCAGAAGGTTTTATTCCGTTTTGACTCCGTTTGATATTCCTTTTCTTCGAAACACTGAAATAGGCAAAAAACAGCAAATCTGGGCTGGGCCTCCGGTTAATAGGTTAGTCCCAAAAGTAATATAAAAGTGGATAATAAAGCCCAATGTTGTCCAAAACAGTAGATAATATAGCATGGAGCAATCAAAAATTATGGATACGTTGGAGACGTATCAGCATCCCCAAGCTTAATTCCTGCTCGTCCTCGAGTAGGTAAATGATAAAAAAGATAATTTTTTATGTGGAATGCTAGTTGGCATAATTTCATTGTAATTCTTCTTACTTGTAATATGAATATTCAGATCCGAAAGATTCAAGACAAAAGTTCATATTGACATAAAAATCATAATACTTAAAGCATACTAACTAAGCAATTATGTCATCTCAAAATAACATGGCCAAAGAAAGCTCGTCCCTACAAAATCATATAGTTTAGTCATGCTCCATTTTCGTCACAAAAGACTGCTCTCATCATGCATAACCCCGATGACAAGCCAAGCAATTGTTTCATACTTTAATAATCTCAAACCTATAAACTTTCACGCAATATATGAGCGCGAGCCATGGACATAGCACTATGGGTGGAATAGAATATGATGATGGGGGTTATGTGGAGAAGACAAAAAGGAGAAGATCTCACATCAACGAGGCTAATCAATGGGCTATGGAGATGCCCATCGATTGATGTTAATGCAAGGAGTAGGGATTGTCATGCAACGGATGCACTAGAGCTATAAATGTATGAAAGCTCAACAAAAGAAACTAAGTGGGTGTGCATCTAACTTGCTTGCTCACGAAGACCTAGGGCACTTGAGGAGGCCCATTGTTGGAATATACAAGCCAAGTTCTATAATAAAAGATTCCCACTAGTATATGAAAGTGACAAAACAAGAGACTCTCTATCATGAAGATTATGGTGCTACTTTGAAGCACAAGTGTGGCAAAGGATAGTAACATTGTCCCTTCTCTCTTTTTCTCTCATTTTTTTGTGGGCTTCTTTGGCCTCTCTTTTATATTTGGGCTTCTTTGGCCTCTTTTATTTGGGCTTCTTTGGCCTCTCTTTTTTTATAACCTCACATGGGACAATGCTCTAGAAAATGATGATCATCACACTTCTATTTATTTACAACTCAATGATTACAACTCGATACTAGAACAAAGTATGACTCTATATGAATGCCTCCGGAGGTGTACTGGGATATGCAATGAATCAAGAGTGACATGCATGAAATAATTATGAATGGTGGCTTTGCCACAAATACTATGTCAACTTCATGATCATGCTAAGCAATATGACAATGATGACGGTGTCATGATAAACCAGACGGTGGAAAGTTGCATGGCAATATATCTCGGAATGGCTATGGAAATGCCATAATAGGTAGGTATGGTGGCTGTCTTGAGGAAGATATAAGGAGATTTATGTGTGAAAGAGCGTATCATATCACGGGGTTTGGATGTACCGGCGAAGTTTGCACCAACTCTCGATGTGAGAAAGGGCAATGCACGGTACCGAAGAGGCTAGCAATGATGGAAGGGTGAGAGTGCGTATAATACATGGACTCAACATTAGTCATAAAGAACTCACATACTTATTGCAAAAATCTACAATCCATCAAAAACCAAAGCACTACGCGCATGCTCCTAGGGGGATAGATTGGTAGGAAAAGACCATCGCTCGTCCCCGACCGCCACTCATAAGGAGGACAATCAAATAACACCTCATGTTTCAAATTTGTTACATAACGTTTACCATACGTGCATGTTACGGGACTTGCAAACTTCAACACAAGCATTTCTCAAAATCACAACTACTCAACTAGCACGACTTTGATATTATCACCTCCATATCTCAAAACAATCATCAAGCATCAAACTTCTCTTAGTATTCAACACACTCATAAGAAAGTTTTTACTAGTCTTGAATACCTAGCATATTAAAAAATTTAAGCAAATTACCATGCTATTTAAGACTCTCAAAATAATATAAATGAAGCATGAGAGTTCATCTATTTCTTCAAAAAAAACCACCACCGTGCTCTAAAAGATATAAGTGAAGCACTAGAGCAAACAACAAACTACTCTGAAAGATATAAGTGAAGATCGATGAGTAGCCAAATAATTATGCAACTATGTCAAGACTCTCTAACATTTAAGAATCTCAGATATTGGTATTTTATTCAAACATCAAGCAAATCTAAATAAAATAAAATGACGCTCCAAGAAAAACACATATCATGTGGTGAATAAAAATATAGCTCCAAGTAAAGTTACCGATGAACGAAGATTTAAAGAGGGATGCCTTCCGGGCATCCCCAAGCTTAAACTCTTGGTTATCCTTGAATATTACCTTGGGGTGCCTTGGGCATCCCCAAGCTTAGGATCTTGCCACTCCTTATTCCATAGTCCATCGAATCTTTACCCAAAACTTGAAAACTTCACAACACAAAACTTAACAGAGAACTCGTAAGCTCCGTTAGCGAAAGAAAACAAAACACCACTTCAAGGTACTGTAATGAACTCATTATTTATTTATATTGGTGTTAAACCTACTATATTCCAACTTCTCTATGGTTTCTAAACTATTTTACTAGCCATAGAGTCATCAAAATAAGCAAACAACACACGAAAAACAGAATCTGTCAGAAACAGAACAGTCTGTAGTAATCTGTAACTAACGCAAACTTCTGTAACTCCAAAAATTATAAAATAAATTGGTGGACCTGAGGAATTTGTCTAGTAATCATATGCAAAAATAATCAACTAAATATCACTCTCCATTAAAAAGTTTTAGCTAATCTCATGAGCGCTAAAGTTTCTGTTTTCACAGCATGATCATAAAGACTTTACCCAAGTCTTCCCAAAGGTTCTACTTGGCACAAACACTAATTAAAACACAAAACCACATCTAAAGAGAAGCTATATGGATTTTTTATTACTAAACAGAACCAAAAAGCAAGAAACTAAAATAAAAATGGGTTGCCTCCAAACAAGCGCCATCGTTTAACGCCCCTAGCTAGGCATGATGATTTCAATGATGCTCATAAAAGATAAGAATTGAAACATAAAGAGAGCATCATGAAGAATATGACTAGCACATTTAAGTCTAACCCACTTCCTATGCATAGGGATTTTGTTAGCAAACAACTTTTCGGAACAAGAATCAACTTGCATAGGAAGATAAAACAAGCATAACTTCAAGATTTTAAGCACATAGAGAGGAAACTTGATATTATTGCAACTCCTACAAGCATATGTTCCTCCCTCATAATAATTTTCAGTAGCATCATGAATGAATTCAACAATATAACCAGCACATAAAGCATTATTTTCATGATCTACAAGCATAGAATTTTTACTACTCTCCACATAAGCAAAATTCTTCTTGTTCGGAATAGTGGGAGTTTCGTAAGACACTTGAATACTATAAATATTTTCCACATTAAATGAGTAATGTTCAGAAAAAGGGTAATCATAATCATGACAAGCTTTATAAATATAATCATCACTACTTTCTAAAGCATAACTTTCATCACAATAATCATCATAAGTAGGAACTTTGTTCTCATCATAATCGATTGAAACCTCTTCCAAGATAGTGGAATCATTACTAAATAAAGTCATGACCTCTCCAAATCCACTTTCATAAATATTATAAGATTCAAAATCCTCCAAAATAGTGGGATCACTACTTACTAAAGTTGACACTCTTCCAAACCCACTTTCATCAATATAATCATCATAGGTAGAAGGCATGCTATCATCATAACAACTTTGCATATCAAAACTTAAGAGGCTAAAAATATCATCTTCATTAAACATAGCATCCCCAAGCTTGGGACAAACATTAATTGCAGCAAATATATTCTCAAATATGTCATCCTCATTAAACATAGCCTCCCCAAGCTTGGGCCTTTTTATATCATAAGCATAATCACTCTCATCATTAATACTATGGATAGCACCAATAGTATAGCAATTATCATATTCTTTCAAGCAAGTGCCAAAAAGATTTTCAAGATCATAAGAAGTATCATTATCTTCCCAATCATAGTCATCACAACAAGCAATAGGCATAATGAGATCATCATCAAGTGCATCATCTTGCACAATTATTTTTGATTCATTTTCATGAGGCACAACAATAATTGGAGCAACATTATTTGGGAGAGATATATTTTTACCTCTCTTCCTTTTTCTTTTCTTCTTCTTTACCCCATCATGTGTGGGTTCAATCCTCTTTTTGGAGCTCCTTATTGATGAGATTGGTTGAATAGACGGCCCCTCCTCGTACCTGATTCATCATAAGAAATAATAGGAGGATATTGGGAAGTCTCTTCCCTTTCATTAGTATTCTATTCATCCTCTATTTGTTTTCTTTTCTTTATGTAATTGGCAATATAAGGAATTTCAATACAATTCGCCGCACAATACATATAAATCTTCTCTAGATCAAAATCAAGAAATTTATCAAGATTAATTTTTGGAATACCCTCAGCTATACGTTTCATTTCTTCATAACCCAAAAGAAGGCTAAGCTCTTTATGATGCTCAAGGGTAATCAAATTATCACAATATTTGGACACGACTTGATCATGAAACAAATAGCATTGGAGCTTTAAATGACCATGTTCATTGCAAAGTTCACAAGGGGCGCGAAAAATATTGAATCTTTCAGCGCAACCATCAAGACTTTCTTGCAACAAATTAGTTTCTAAGTACTTATGCCTCTTGCAATATCTATCTTCCCTATTTGGTGTGTACTTGCAAACTCAATGTCCTCCACAAAAATTGACATGTTTATAGGAGACATTTTCATCATAACTAGTGCAATGATCATTAGTGCCATGGATATTCAAGGAGTTCATACAAACAACATTGCAATCATGCTCATCATTCAAAGATTTAGTGCCAAACATTTTAATGCATTCTTCTTCTAACACTTTGGCACAATTTTCCTTTCCATCATACTCACGAAAGATATTAAAAAGGTGAAGCGCATGAGACAAACTCAATTCCATTTTTTTGTAGTTTTCTTTTATAAACTAGACTAGTGCTAAAACAAGAAACAGAAAGATTCGATTGCAAGATCTAAAGATATACCTTCAAGCACTAACCACCCCGGCAACGGCGCCAGAAAAGAGCTTGATATCTACTACACAACCTTCTTCTTGTAGATGTTGTTGGGCCCCCAAGTGCAGAGGTTTGTAGGACAGTAGCAAATTTCCCTCAAGTGGATGACCTAAGGTTTATCAATCCGTGGGAGGCGTAGGATGAAGATGGTCTCTCTCAATCAACCCTGCAACCAAATAACAAAGAGTCTCTTGTGTCCCCAACACACCCAATACAATGGTAAATTGCATAGGTGCACTAGTTCGGGGAAGAGATGGTGATACAAGTGCAATATGGATGGTCGATATAGGTTTTTGTAAACTAAAAATATAAAAACAGCAAGGTAACTAATGATAAAAGTGAGTGTAAACGGTATTGCAATGCTAGGAAACAAGGCCTAGGGTTCATACTTTCACTAGTGCAAGTTCTTTCAACAATAATAACATAACTGGATCATATAACTATCCCTCAACATGCAACAAAGAGTCACTCCAAAGTCACTAATAGTGGAGAACAAACGAAGAGATTATGGTAGGGTACGAAACCACCTCAAAGTTATTCTTTCCAATCAATCGGTTGGGCTATTCCTATAAGTGTCACAAACAGCCCTAGAGTTCGTACTAGAATAACACCTTAAGACACAAATCAACCAAAACCCTAATGTCACCTAGATACTCCAATGTCACCTCAAGTATCTGTGGGTATGATTATACGATATGCATCACACAATCTCAGATTCATCTATTAAACCAACACATAGAACCTCAAAGAGTGCCCCAAAGTTTCTACCGGAGAATCACGACGAAAACGTGTGCCAACCCCTATGCATAGGTTCATGGGCGGAACCCGCAAGTTGATCACCAAAACATACATCAAGTGAGTCACGTGATATCCCATTGTCACCATAGATACGCACGGCAAGACATACATCAAGTGTTCTCAAATCTTTAAAGACTCAATCCGATAAGATTATTTGATGGGGAAAACTCAATCCATTACAAGAGAGTAGAGGGGGAGAAACATCATAAGATCCAACTATAATAGCAAAGCTCGCGATACATCAAGATCGTGCCAAATAAAGAACACGAGAGAGAGAGAGAGAGAGATCAAACACATAGCTACTGGTACATACCCTCAGCCCCAAGGGTGAACTACTCCCTCCTCGTCATGGAGAGCACCGAGATGATGAAGATGGCCACCGGTGAGGGTTCCCCCCCCCCCTCCGGCAGGGTGCCGGAACAGGGTCCCGATTGACTTTTGGTGGCTACAGAGGCTTGCGGCGGCAGAACTCCCGATCTATTCTCTTCTCCGAAGTTTATAGGGTACGTGGGTATATATGGGTGAAAGAAGTACGTCGGTGGACCTCCGGGGGGCCCACGAGGCAGGGGGCACGCCCTAGGGGGGTGGGCGCGCCCCCCACCCTCGTGGCCGCCTCCCTTCTTCCTTGACGTGGGGTCCAAGTCCATCGGGTAGCTTTCCTTCCAAAAATAACTTCTTCAGAAGATTTTATTCCGTTTTGACTCCGTTTGATATTCCTTTTCTTCGAAACACTGAAATAGGCAAAAAAACAGCAAATCTGAGTTGGGCCTCCGGGTAATAGGTTAGTCCCAAAAGTAATACAAAAGTGGATAATAAAGCCCAATATTGTCCAAAACAGTAGATAATATAGCATGGAGCAATCAAAAATTATAGATACGTTGGAGACGTATCATGAATAAAACCACTAAGTTGAAGAAATGCAAGGGTAAGAAGAACTTCAAGAAGGACGGCAAGGGAGTTGCTATGCCCGGTAAGCCAGTTGCCGGGAAGAAGCCAAAGCATGGACCCAAGCCTGAAACTGAGTGCTTTTATTGCAAGGGAAACGGTCACTGGAAGCGGAACTGCCCCAAGTACTTAGCGGATAAGAAGGTCGGCAATACCAAAGGTATATGTAATATACATGTTATTGATGTGTACCTAACCAGCGCTCGTAGTAGCTCCTGGGTATTTGATACCGGTGCGGTTGCTCATACTTGTAACTCAAAACAGGAGCTACGGAATAAGCGGAGATTAGCGAAGGACGAGGTGACGATGCGCGTCGGGAATGGTTCCAAGGTCGATGTGATCACCGTCGGCACGCTACCTCTACATTTACCTACGGGATTAGTTTTAAACCTCAATAATTGTTATTTAGTACCAGCTTTGAGCATGAACATTGTATTTGGATCTCGTTTAATGCGAGATGGCTACTCATTTAAATCTGAGAATAATGGTTGTTCTATTTATATGAGAGACATGTTTTATGGCCATGCCCCGTTGGTCAATGGTTTATTCTTATTTAATCTCGAACGTGATGTTACACATATTCATAGTGTGAATGCCAAAAGATGTAAGGTTGATAATGATAGTCCCGCATACTTGTGGCACTGCCGCCTTGGTCACATTGGTGTAAAACGCATGAAGAAACTCCATGCAGATGGACTTTTGGAGTCTCTTGATTATGAATCATTTGACACGTGCGAACCATGCCTCATGGGCAAAATGACCAAGACTCCGTTCTCCTGAACAATGGAGCGAGCAACCAACTTACTGGAAATCATACATACTGATGTGTGCGGTCCAATGAGCATTGAGGCTCGCGGTGGTTATCGCTATGTTCTCACCCTCACGGATGACTTAAGTAGATATGGGTATGTCTACTTAATGAAACACAAGTCTGAGACCTTTGAAAAGTTCAAGGAATTTCAGAGTGAGGTTGAGAATCAACGTGACAGGAAAATCAAGTTCTTACGATCAAATCGTGGGGGAGAATATTTGAGTCACGAATTTGGCACGCACTTAAGGAAATGTGGAATTGTTTCACAACTCACGCCGCCTGGAACACCTCAGCGTAATGGTGTGTCCGAACGTCGAAATTGCACTCTATTGGATATGGTGCGATCCATGATGTCTCTTACCGACCTACCGCAATCATTTTGGGTTATGCTATAGAGACTGCCGCGTTCACTTTAAATAGGGCTCCGTCAAAATCCGTTGAGACGATGATACGTCTCCGTCAAAATCCGTTGAGACGATGATACGTCTCCAACGTATTTATAATTTTTTATTGCTCCATGCTATATTATCTTCAGTTTTGGACATTATTGGGCTTTATTATTCACTTTTATATTATTTTTGGAACTAACCTATTAACCGTAGGCCCATCCCAGAATTGTTGTTTTTTGCCTATTTCAGAGTTTCGCAGAAAAAGAATATCAAACGGAGTCCAAACGGAATGAAACCTTCGGGGACGTGATTTTTAGAATGAACATGATCCAGAGGACTTGGACCCTATGTCAAGAAAGCAAGTATGAAGCCACGAGGAAGGGGGGCGCGCCTACCCCCTGGACTCGCCCTCCACCCTTGTGGGCCCCACATTGCTCCACCGACGTACTCCTTCCTCCTATATATACCTACGTACCCCCAAACGATCAGATACGGAGCCAAAAACCTAATTCCACCGCCGCAACCTTCTGTACCCATGAGATCCCATCTTGGGGCCTATTCCGGAGCTCCGCCGGAAGGGGCATCGATCACGGAGGGCTTCTGATACGTCTCCAATGTATCTATAATTTTTTATTGCTCCATGCTATATTATCTATTGTTTTGGACTATATTGGGCTTTATTTTCCACTTTTATATTACTTTTGGGACTAACCTATTAACCGGAGGCCCAGCCCAGAATTGATGTTTTTTGCCTATTTCAGTGTTTCGAAGAAATGGAATATCAAACGGAGTCCAAACGGAATGAAATCGTCGGGAACGTTATTTTCTCATCAGATAAGATCAAGGAGACTTGGACCCTCGGTCAAGAAAGGAGGGAGGCGGCCACGAGGGTGGAGGGCGCCCCCCCCAAGGGCGCGCCCCCCTGCCTCGTGGGCCCCTCGAAGCTCCACCGACGTACTCCTTCCTCCTATATATACCTACATACCCCCGACAGATCAGATACGGAGCCAAAAATCTAATTCCACCGCCGCAACTTTCTGTATCCACGAGATCCCATCTTGGGGCATGTTCCGGAGCTCCGCCGGAAGGGGAATCCACCACGGAGGGCTTCTACATCATCATAGCCTCTCCGATGAAGTGTGAGTAGTTTACTTCAGACCTTCGGGTCCATAGTTAGTAGCTAGATGGCTTCTTCTCTCTTTTTGGATATCAATACAATGTTCTCCCCCTCTCTCGTGGAGATCTATTCGATGTAATCTTCCTTTTGCGGTGTGTTTGTTGAGACCGATGAATTGTGGGTTTATGATCAAGTTTATCTATGAGCAATATTTGAATCTTCTCTGAATTCTTTTATGTATGATTGGTTATCTTTGCAAGTCTCTTCGAATTATCCGTTTGGTTTGGCCAACTAGATTGGCAGTTCTTGCAATGGGAGAAGTGCTTAGCTTTGGGTTCAATCTTGCAGTGTCCTTTCCCAGTGACAGTAAGGGCAGCAAGACACGTATTGTATTGTTGCCATCGAGGATAACAAGATGGGGTATTTATCATATTGCATGAATTTATTCCTCTACATCATGTCATCTTGCTTCAGGCGTTACTCTGTTTTCATTAACTTAATACTCTAGATGCATGCTGGATAGCATTCGATGAGTGGAGTAATAGTAGTAGATGCAGGCAGGAGTCGGTCTACTTGTTTCGGACGTGATGCCTATATACATGTTCATACCTAGATATTCTCATAACTATGCTCAATTCTGTCAATTTCTCAACAGCAATTCGTTCACCCACCGTAAAATACTTATGCTCTTGAGAGAAGCCACTAGTGAAATATATAGCCCCTGGGTCTATTCTCATCATATTAATCTTCCTACGCTTTATTATTGCTTTGCTTTTTTACTTTGCCATTTATTTTACTTTGCATCTTTATACCAAAAAAATACCAAAAATATTATCTATCATCTCTATCAGATCTCACTCTCGTAAGTGACCATGAAGGGATTGACAACCCCTATTCGTGTTGGTTGCGAGGAGTTATTTGCTTTGTGTAGGTACGAGGGACTCGCGCGTGGCCTCCTACTAGATTGATACCTTGGTTCTCAAAAACTGAGGGAAATACTTACGCTACTCTGCTGCATCATCCTCTCCTCTTCGGGGAAAACCAACGCAAGCTCAAGACGTAGCAAGAAGGATTTCTGGCATCGTTGCCGGGGAGTCTACGCAAAAGTCAACATACCAAGTACCCATCACAATTCCTTATCCCTCGCATTACATTATTTGCCATTTGCCTCTTGTTTTCCTCTCCCCCACTTCACCCTTGCCGTTTTATTCGCCCTCTCTTTTCCGTTTGCCTTTTTCTCGTTCGCTTGTTTGCTCATGTGTTGGATTTCTTGCTTGTCACTATGGCTCTTCCTAGATGTGGTGATCTTCACCTTAAAAGGTTGGAAGAGATCGAAAGCAACGTCAGGAGATTTATGGTTTTGCAATTTGAGCATAATAATTTCTTCAGAAACGAGCTTAAGGAACAAAAAAGTTTTATGAATTATCTGAATAAAGAGCTCGATGATATGTCTAAAGAATTTTAAGGTTTAAGATCCCAAATTTCTCGCCTTGAGAAATTGACCACTGAAATATCTGATAAGCAAGCTACCTTGGTCAATAAGATGGCTGCTAAACCTGATTCCCATGAAAATCAAGATGAAGATCTAAAAGTTATTGATGTGTCCCCTATCAAATCCTTGTTTTGTAATATGAATCTTGATAATGATGAGATTGAATATGAGACACCTTTACCTAGAAGGCGTTCTAAAAATTCGGAGCTTTTAGATTATGATGCTAAAATTGATAAAAGTGGGATTGAAAGTAAAACCTTAGATGTTGCTAAACCCACTATTTTGGATTTCAAGGAATTTAATTATGAAAGTTGATCTTTAATTGATTGTATTTCCTTGTTACAATCCGTGCTAAATTCTCCGCATGCTTATAGTCAAAATAAAGCGTTTACCAAACATATCGTTGATGCCTTGATGCAATCTTATGAGGAAAAAGTTGAGTTGGAAGTCTCCACCCCTAGAAAAATTTATGATGAGTGGGAACCAACTATTAAAATTAAGATTAAGGATCATGAATTTTATGCTTTATGTGATTTGGGTGCTAGTGTTTCCACTATTCCAAAAACTTTGTGAGATTTGCTAGATTTCCGTGATTTTGATGATTGCTCTCTAAACTTGCACCTTGTGGATTCCACTATTAAGAAACCTATGGGAAGAATTAATGATGTTCTTATTGTCGCAAATAGGAATTATGTGCCCGTAGACTTTATCGTTCTTGATATAGATTGCAATCCTTCATGTCCTATTATTCTTGGTAGACCTTTCCTTAGAACGATTGGTGCAATTATTGATATGAAGGAAGGGAATATTAGATTCCAATTCCCATTAAAAAAGGCATGGAACACTTCCCTAGTAAGAAGATAAAATTACCATATGAATCTATTATGAGAGCCACCTATGGATTGCCCACTAAAGATGGCAATACCTAGATCTGTCCTTGCTTTTATGCCTAGCTAGGGGCATTAAACGATAGCGCTTGTTGGGAGGCAACCCAATTTTATTGTTTGTTTTTTGTTTTTGTTTTTGTTTAGGAATAAATAATCCATCTACCTTCTGTTTAGATGTGGTTTTATGTTTTACTTAGTGTTTGTGCCAAGTTAAACCTATAGGATCTTCTTGGATAATAGTTATTTGATCTTGCTGTAATTTCCAGAAACTTTCTGTTCACGAAAACAATTGTTAAAAATCACCAGAACGTGATAAAATAGTGACTCCAATTTCTTATGATCAATAAACAAATTGCCTAGGTCTTCCTATTTTGGATGAATTTTTGGAGTTCCAGAAGTTTGCGTTAGTTACAGATTACTACAGACTGTTCTGTTTTTGACAGATTCTGTTTTTCGTGTGTTGTTTGCTTATTTTGATGAATCTATGGCTAGTAAAATAGTTTATAATCCATAGATAAGTTGTAATACAGTAGTTTTAACACCAAAACAAATAAGGAATGAGTTCATTACAGTACCTTGAAGTGGTCTTTTGTTTTCTTTCGCTAACGGAGCTTACGAGATTTCTGTTGAGTTTTGTGTTGTGAAGTTTTCAAGTTTTGGTTGAAATCTTCTGATGGATTATGGAACAAGGAGTGGCAAGAGCCTAAGATTGGGGATGCCCATGGCGCCCCCAATATAATCCAAGTACACCAAAAATTCAAAGCTTGGGGATGCCCCGGAAGGCATCCCCTCTTTCGTCCACTTCCATCGGTAAATTTACTTGGAGCTATATTTTTATTCACTACATGATATGTGTTTTGCTTGGAGCGTCTTGTATTATTTGCGTCTTTTCTTGTTAGTTTACCACAATCATCCTTGCTGTACACACCTTTTGAGAGAGCCATACATGAATTGGAATTTGTTAGAATACTCTATGTGCTTCACTTATATCTTTTGAGCTTTATAGTTTTGCTCTATGTGCTTCACTTATATCTTTTGAGCTTTATAGTTTTGCTCTAGTGCTTCACTTAAATCTTTTAGAGCACGGTGGTGGATTTGTTTTATAGAAACCTTTGATCTCTCATGCTTCACTTAGATTATTTTGAGAGTCTTAAATAGCATGGTAATTTGCTTAAAATAATAATATGCTTGGTATTCAAGATTTGTAAGACTTACTTTTGAGTGTATTGAATACTAAGAAAAGTTTGATGCTTGATAATTGTTTTGAGATATGAAGGTAGTAATATTAGAGTCATGCTAGTTGAGTAGTTGTGAATTTGAGAAATACTTGCATTAAAGTTTGTGATTCCCGTAGCATGCACCTATGGTGAACCGTTATGTGATGAAGTCAGAGCATGATTTATTTATTGATTGTCTTCCTTATGAGTGGCGGTCGGGGACGAGCGATGGTCTTTTCCTACCAATCTATCCCCCTAGGAGCATGCGCGTAATACTTTGCTTTGATAACTTGTAGATTTTTGCAATAAGTATATGAGTTCTTTATGACTAATGTTGAGTCCATGGATTATACGCATTTTTCTCATCCTTCCATCATTGCTAGCCTCCCTAATACCACGCACTTTTCGCCGGTATCATACACCCACCATAAACCTTCCTCAAAACAGCCACCATACCTACCTATCATGGCATTTCCATAGCCATTCCGAGATATATTGCCATGCAACTTTCCACTGTTCTGTTTATTATGACACGCTCCATCATTGTCATATTGCTTAGCATGATCATTTAGTTGACATCGTATTTGTGGCAAAGCCACCGTTCATAATTCTTTCATACATGTCACTTATGAATCATTGCATATCCCGGTACACCGCCGGAGGCATTCATATAGAGTCATATTTTGTTCTAAGTATCGAGTTGTAATCATTGAGTTGTAAGAAAAATAAAAGTGTGATGATCATCATTTTTAGAGCATTGTCCCAAGTGAGGAAAGGATGATGGAGACTATGATTCCCCCATAAGTCGGGATGAGACTCCGGACGAAAAATAAAAAAAAGAAAAGAAAAGAGGCCATAAAAAAAGAGAAAAGGCCCAAATAAAAAAATGAGAGAAAAAGAGAGAAGGGACAATGTTACTATCCTTTTACCACACTTGTGCTTCAAAGTAGCACCATGATCTTCATAATAGAGAGTCTCTTGTTTTGTCACTTTCATATACTAGTGGGAATTTTTCATTATAGAACTTGCCTTGTATATTCCAATGATGGGCTTCCTCAAATTGCCCTAGGTCTTCGTGAGCAAGCGAGTTGGATGCACACCCACTTAGTTTCATTTGTTGAGCTTTCATATACTTATAGCTCTAGTGCATCCGTTGCATGGCAATCCCTACTCACTCACATTGATATCTATTGATGGGCATCTCCATAGCCCTTTGATACGCCTAGTTGATGTGAGACTATCTTCCCTCTTTTTGTCTTCTCCACAACCACCATTCTATTCCACATATAATGCTATATCCATGGCTCACGCTCATGTATTGCGTGAAGATTGAAAAAGTTTTGAGAATGTCAAAAGTATGAAACAATTTCTTGGCTTGTCATCGGGGTTGTGCATGATTTAAATACTTTGTGTGGTGAAGATAGAGCATAGCCAGACTATATGATTTTGTAGGGATAACTTTCTTTGGCCATGTTATTTTGAGAAGACATAATTGCTTTGTCAGTATGCTTGAAGTATTACTATTTTTATGTCAATATAAAACCTTTGTCTTGAATCTTTCGGATCTGAATATTCATACCACAATTAAGAAGAATTACATTGAAATTATGCCAAGTAGCACTCCGCATAAAAAATTCTCTTTTTATCATTTACCTACTCGAGGACGAGCAGGAATTAAGCTTGGGGATGCCTGATACATCTCCAACGTATCTATAATTTTTGATTGCTCCATGCTATATTATCTATTGTTCTGGATTATATTGGGCTTTATTTTCCACTTTTATATTACTTTAGGGACTAACCTATTAACCGGAGGCCCAGCCCAGAATTGTTGTTTTTTGCCTATTTCAGTGTTTCGAAGAAACGGAATATCAAACGGAGTCCAAACGGAATGAAATCTTCGGGAACTTTATTTTCTCATCAGATAAGATCCAGGAGACTTGGACCCTCGGTCAAGAAAGGAGGGAGGAGGCCACGAGGGTGGAGGGCACCCCCCCAGGGCGCACCCCCTGCCTCGTGGGCCCCTCGAAGCTCCACCAACGTACTCCTTCCTCCTATATATACCTCGCACCCCAACAGGTCGATCACGGAGCAAAAACCTAATTCCACCGCCGCAACTTTCAGATCCACGAGATCGCATCTTGGGGCCTGTTCGAGCTCCGCGGAAGGGAATCCACCATGGAGGGCTTCTACATCATAATCATAGCCTCTCCGATGAAGTGTGAGTAGTTTACTTCAGACCTTGGGTCCATAGTTAGTAGCTAGATGGCTTCTTCTCTCTTTTGGATCTCAATACAATGTTCTCCCCTCTCTCGTGAGATCTATTCGATGTAATCTTCTTTTTGCGTGTGTTTGTTGAGATCGATGAATTGTGGGTTTATGATCAAGATTATCTATGAGCAATATTTGAATCTTCTCTGAATTCTTTTATGTATGATTGGTTATCTTTGCAAGTCTCTTCGAATTATCCGTTTGGTTTGGCCAACTAGATTGGTAGTTCTTGCAATGGGAGAAGTGCTTAGCTTTGGGTTCAATCTTGCGGTGTCCTTTCCCAATGACAGTAAGGGCAGCAAGGCACGTATTGTATTGTTGCCATCGAGGATAACAAGATGGGGTATTTATCATATTGCATGTATTTATTACTCTACATCATGTCATCTTGCTTAAGGCGTTACTCTGTTTTCATTAACTTAATACTCTAGATGCATGCTGGATAGCGGTCGATGAGTGGAGTAATAGTAGTAGATGCAGGCAGGAGTCAGTCTACTTGTTTTGGACGTGATGCCTATATACATGATAATACCTAGATATTCTCATAACTATGCTCAATTCTGTCAATTGCTCAACAGTAATTCGTTCACCCACCGTAAAATACTTATGCTCTTGAGAGAAGCCACTAGTGAAATCTATGGCCCCCGGGTCTACTCTCATCATATTAATCTTCCTACGCTTTATTATTCTTTGCTTTTTTACTTTGCCTTTTATTTTACTTTGCATCTTTGTACCCAAAAAATACCAAAAATATTATCTATCATCTCTATCAGATCTCACTCTCGTAAGTGACCGTGAAGGGATTGACAACCCCTATTCGTGTTGGTTGCGAGGAGTTATTTGCTTTGTGTAGGTACGAGGGACTCACGCGTGGCCTCCTACTGGATTGATACCTTGGTTCTCAAAAACCGAGGGAAATACTTACGCTACTCTGCTGCATCATCCTCTCCTCTTCGGGGAAAACCAACGCAAGCTCAAGACGTAGCAGCTTCTACATCAACACCATAGCCTCTCCGATGAAATGTGTGTTGGAAATATGCCCTAGAGCCAATAATAAATTAGTTATTATTATATTTCCTTGTTCATGATAATCGTTTATTACCCATTCTATAATTGTATTGATAGGAAACTCAGATACATGTGTGGGTACATAAACAACACCATGTCCCTAGTAAGCCTCTAGTTGACTAGCTCGTTGATCAACAGATGGTTACGGTTTCCTGACCATCGACATTGGATGTCATTGATAACGGGATCACATCATTTGGAGAATGATGTGATGGACAAGACCCAATCCTAAGCCTAGCACAAAGATCGTAGTTCGTATGTTAAAGCTTTTCTAATGTCAAGTATCATTTCCTTAGACCATGAGATTGTGCAACTCCTGGATGCCGTAGGAATGCTTTGGGTGTACCAAACGTCACAATGTAACTGGGTAGCTATAAAGGTGCACTACAGGTATCTCCGAAAGTGTCTGTTGGGTTGGCATGAATTGAGACTGGGATTTGTCACTCCGTGTAACGGAGAGGTATCTCTGGGCCCACTCGATAGGACATCATCATAATGTGCACAATGTGACCAAGGGGTTGATAACGGGATGATGTGTTACGGAACGAGTAAAGAGATTTGCCAGTAACGAGATTGAACAAGGTATCGACATACCGACGATCGAATCTCGGGCAATACCGCTAGACAAAGGGAATTGTATACGGGATTGATTGAGTCCTTGACATCGTGGTTCATCCGATGAGATCATCGTGGAACATGTGGGAGCCAACATGGGTATCCAGATCCCGTTGTTGGTTATTGACCGGAGAACGTCTCGGTCATGTCCGCATGGTTCCCGAACCCGTAGGGTCTACACTTAAGGTTCGATGACGCTAGGGTTATAGGGAATAGATATACATGGTTACCGAATGTTGTTCGGAGTCCCGGATGAGATCCCGGACGTCACGAGGAGTTCCGGAATGGTCCGGAGGTAAAGATTTATATATGGGAAGTCCTATTTTGGCCACCGGAAAATGTTCGGGATTTTTCGGTATTGTACCGGGAAGGTTCTAGAAGGTTCTGGAGTGGGGTCCACCTGCATGGGGAGGGCACATGAACGTGGGTAGTGGGGGCAAGGCCCCACACCCCTGGTCAAGGCGCACCAAGATCCCCCCTTAGAAGGAATAAGATCATATCCCGAAGGGATAAGATCAAGATCCCTAAAAAGGAGGGATAACAATCGGTGGGGAAAGGAAAGGATGGGATTTCTTTCCTCCCACCTTTGCCAACGCCCCAATGGACTTGGAGGGCAAGAAATAATCCCCCTCCACCCCTATATATAGTGGGGAGGCGCATGGGAACTGCACCCTTGCCCCTGGCGCAGCCCTCCCCCTCTCCCAAGTCCTCCTCTCCCGCGGTGCTTGGCGAAGCCCTGCAGGATTGCCACGCTCCTCCATCACCACCACACCGTCGTGCTGCTGCTGGATGGAGTCTTCCCCAACCTCTCCCTCTCTCCTTGCTGGATCAAGGCATGGGAGACGTCACCGGGCTGTACGTGTGTTGAACGCGGAGGTGCCGTCAGTTCGGCACTAGGATCTCCGGTGATTTGGATCACGATGAGTACGACTCCTTTAACCCCGTTCTCTTGAACGCTTACGCTTAGCGATCTACAAGGGTATGTAGATGCACTCTCCTTCCCCTCGTTGCTAGTTTCTCCATAGATAGATCTTGGTGGCACGTAGGAAAATTTTGAATTTCTGCTACGTTCCCCAACGGTGGCATCATGAGCTACGTCTATTGCGTAGATTCTTTGCACGAGTAGAACACAAAGTAGTTGTGGGCATTGATTTTGTTCAATATGCTTACCGTTACTAGTCCAATCTTGTTTCGACGGTATTGTGGGATGAAGCGGCCCAGACCGACCTTACACATACACTTACGTGAGACAGGTTCCACCGACTGACATGCACTTGGTGCATAAGGTGGCTAGCGGGTGCCAGTCTCTCCCACTTTAGTTGGATCGGATTCGATGAAAAGGGTCCTTATGAAGGGTAAATAGCAATTGACATATCACGTTGTGGCTTTTGCGTAGGTAAGAAACGTTCTTGCTAGAAACGCATAGCAGCCACGTAAAACATGCAAACAACAATTAGAGGACGTCTAACTTGTTTTTGCAGGGTATGATATGTGATGTGATATGGCCAAAAAGGAATGTGATGAATGATATGTGATGTATGAGATTGATCATGTTCTTGTAATAGGAATCACGACTTGCATGTCGGTGAGTATGACAACCGGCAGGAGCCATAGGAGTTGTCTTTATTTATTGTATGACCTGCGTGTCATTGAACAACGCCATGTAATTACTTTACTTTATTGCTAACCGTTAGCCATAGTAGTAGAAGTAATAGTTGGCGAGACAACTTCATGAAGACACGATGATGGAGATCATGGTGTCATGCCGTTGACGATGATGATCATGGAGCCCCGAAGATGGAGATCAAAAGGAGAAAAATGATATTGGCCATATCATGTCACTATTTGATTGCATGTGATGTTTATCATGTTTATGCATCTTATTTGCTTAGAACGACGGTAGTAAATAAGATGATCCTTCATTAAAATTTCAATAAAGTGTTCCCCCTAACTGTGCACCGTTGCGAAAGTTCGTCGTTTCGAAGCACCACGTGATGATCGGGTGTGATAGATTCTTACGTTCACATACAACGGGTGTAAGCCAGATTTACACATGCGAAACACTTAGGTTGACTTGACGAGTCTAGCATGTACAGACATGGCCTCGGAACACAAGAGACCGAAAGGTCGAGCATGAGTCATATGGTAGATACGATCAACATGAAGATGTTCACCGATGATGACTAGTCCGTCTCACGTGATGATCGGACACGGCCTAGTTGACTCGGATCATGTAATCACTTAGATGACTAGAGGGATGTCTATCTGAGTGGGAGTTCATAAGATGAACTTAATTATCCTGAACATAGTCAAAAACCCTTTGCAAATTATGTCATAGCTCGCGCTTTAGTTCTATTGTTTTAGATATGTTCCTAGAGAAAATATAGTTGAAAGTTGACAGTAGCAATTATGCGGACAGTAGAAGGCTTATGTCCTTAATGCACCGCTCGGTGTGCTGAACCTCGAACGTCTTCTGTGGATGTTGCGAACATCTGACATACACGTCTTGATAACTACGTGATAGTTCAGTTAAACAGTTTAGAGTTGAGGCACCAAAGACGATTTTGAAACGTCGTGGAACATATGAGATGTTTCGAGGGCTGAAATTGGGATTTCAAGCTCGTGCCCATGTCAAGAGGTATAAGACCTCCGACGATTTTCTTAGCCTGCAAACTAAGGGAGAAAAGCTCAATCGTTGAGCTTGTGCTCAGATTGTCTGAGTGCAACAATCACTTGAATCGAGTGGGAGTTGATCTTCCTGATGAGATAGTGATGTTTCTCCAAAGTCATTGCCACCAAGCTGCTAGAAGCTGTTGGAAATATGCCCTAGAGGCAATAATAAAAGGATTATTATTATATTATATTTCCTTGTTCGTGATAATTGTCTTTTATTCATGCTATAATTGTATTATCCGGAAATCGTAATACACGTGTGAATACATAGACCACAATATGTCCCTAGTGAGCCTCTAGTTGACTAGCTCGTTAATCAATAGATAGTCATGGTTTCCTGACTATGGACATTGGATGTCATTGATAACGGGATCACATCATTAGGAGAATGATGTGATGAACAAGACCCAATCCTAAGCATAGCACAAGATCGTGTAGTTCGTTTTTCTAGAGCTTTTCCAATGTCAAGTATATCTTCCTTAGACCATGAGATCGTGTAACTCCCGGATACCGTAGGAGTGCTTTGGGTGTAGCAAATGTCACAATGTAACTGGGTGACTATAAAGGTGCACTACAGGTATCTCCGAAAGTGTCTGTTGGGTTGACACGGATCGAGACTGGGATTTGTCACTCCGTATTACGAGAGGTATCACTTGGGCCCACTCGGTAGTGCATCATCATAATGAGCTCAATGTGACCAAGTGTCCGGTCACGGGATCATGCATTACTGTGCGAGTAAAGTGACTTGCCGTAACGAGATTGAACGAGGTATTGGGATACCGACGATCGAATCTCGGGCAAGTAACATACCGTCGACAAAGGGAATAGTATACGGGTTGCTTCAATCCTCGACATCGTGGTTCATCCGATGAAATCATCGAGGAGTATGTGGGAGCCAACATGGGTATCCAGATCCCGCTGTTGGTTATTGACCGGAGAGCCGTCTCGGTCATGTCGCATATCTCCGAACCCGTAGGGTCTACACACTAAGGTTCGGTGGCGCTAGGGTTATTAGGAAGACTTGTATGTGATTACCTAATGTTGTTCGAGTCCCTGATGAGATCCCAGACGTCACGAGGAGTTCCTAATGGTCCGAGGTGAAGATTTATGTATGGGAAGTTGTCATACGGTCACCGAAAGTTTCGGGGCATATCGGTATTGTACTGGGGCCACCGGAAGGTTCCGGGGTCCACCGAGGCCACCCTCTCGGAGGGCCTCATGGGCCGTGGGGGCAGGGAACCAGCCTGGAGGGCTGGTCGCCCCCCTTGGGCCCATGTGCCTAGGGTTGGGGAACCCTAGTGGGGCCCCCCTTGCTTGGGGGCAAGCCCCTCCCAGCCGCCGCCCCCCTCTAGATCTCATCTAGAGGGGGCCGGCCCCTTCCCCCTTCCCCTATAAATAGAGGGGCAAGGAGAGGGCTACACATACAATCCAAGGCGCAGCCCCTCCCCTCCCCAACACCTCTCCTCCTCCGCGTGTGCTTAGCGAAGCCCTGCCGGAGAACTGCCACTCCATCACCACCACGCCGTCGTGCTGCTGTTGGAGCCTTCTTCCTCAACCTCTCCTTCCCCCTTGATGGATCAAGAAGGAGGAGACGTCATCCGCTCCGTACGTGTGTTGAACGCGGAGGTGCTGTCCGTTCGGCACTTGGTCATCGGTGATTTGAATCACGGCGAGTACGACTCCATCATCCCCGTTCTCTTGAACGCTTCCGCACGCGATCTACAAGTGGTATGTAGATGCATCTCTCTCCTATTACTCGTTGCTTAGATGAACTCATAGATGGATCTTGGTGAAACCGTAGGAAAAATTTTATTTTCTGCAACGTTCCCCAACAGTGGCATCATGAGCTAGGTCTATGCAATAGTTCTCTATTGCACGAGTAGAACACAATTTTGTTGTGGGCGTAGATCTTGTCAACTTGCTTGCCGCTACTAGTCTTTTCTTGCTTCAGCGGTATTGTGGGATGAAGCTGCCCGGACCGACCTTACATGTACGCTTACGTGAGACAGGTTCCACCGACTGACATGCACTAGTTGCATAAGGTGGCTAGCGGGTGTCTGTCTCTCCTACTTTAGTTGGAGCGGATTTGATGAAAAGGGTCCTTATGAAGGGTAAATAGAAGTTGACAAAATCACGTTGTGGTTATTCGTAGGTAAGAAAACGTTCTTGCTAGAACTCAATTGCAGCCACGTAAAAGATGCAACAACAATTAGAGGACGTCTAACTTGTTTTTGCAGCAATTATCATGTGATGTGATATGGCCAGAAGTTGTGATGAATGATGAATGATATATTGTGATGTATGAGATCATGTTCTTGTAATAGGAATCACGACTTGCATGTCGATGAGTATGACAACCGGCAGGAGCCATAGGAGTTGTCTTAATTATTGTATGACCTGCGTGTCATTGATTCAACGCCATGTAAATTACTTTACTTTATTGCTAAACGTGTTAGCCATAGTAGTAGAAGTAATAGTTGGCGAGCAACTTCATGGGACACGATGATGGAGATCATGGTGTCATGCCGGTGACAAGATGATCATGGAGCCCCGAGATGAAGATCAAAGGAGCTATATGATATTGTCCATATCATGTCACTACTTTATATAATTGCATGTGATGTTTATTATGTTTTATGCATCTTGTTTACTTAGAACGACGGTAGTAAATAAGATGATCCCTTATAATAATTTCAAGAAAGTGTTCCCCTAACTGTGCACCGTTGCTAAAGTTAAATCGTTTGAAGCACCACGTGATGATCGGGTGTGATAGATCCTTACGTTCACATACAACGGTGTAAGACAGTTTTACACATGCAAAACACTTAGGGTTAACTTGACGAGCCTAGCATGTACAGACATGGCCTCGAACACAAGAGATCGAAAGGTCGAACATGAGTCGTATGGAAGATACGATCAACATGGAGATGTTCACCGACGATGACTAGTCCGTCTCACGTGATGATCGAACACGGCCTAGTCGACTCGGATCATGTAACACTTAGATGACTAGAGGGATGTCAAATCTGAGTGGGAGTTCATTAAATAATTTGATTAGATGAACTTAATTATCATGAACATTAGTCTAAAATCTTTGCAAAATGTCTTGTAGATCAAATGGCCAACGCCATGTCACCATGAACTTCAACGCTTCCTAGAGAAAACCAAGCTGAAAGATGATGGCAGCAACTATTCGGACTGGGTCCGGAACCCGAGGATCATCCTCATAGCAGCCAAGAAACAATATGTCCTAGAAGCACCGCTAGGTGAAGCACCCATCCTGAAGAACCAAGACATTATGAATGCTTGGCAGTCTCGCTCGATGATTACTCCCTCGTTCGGTGCATGCTTTACAGCTTAGAACCGGGCTCCAAAAGCGTTTTGAGCAACACGGAGCATATGAGATGTTCGAGGAGCTGAAAATGGTTTTCAAGCTCATGCCCGGTCGAGAGATATGAAGTCTCCGACAAGTTCTATAGTTGTAAGATGGAGGAGAACAGTTACATCGGTGAGCACATACTCAAAATGTGCAGGTTGCACAACCGCCTGTCCTAGCTGGACATTAACCTCCCAGGACGAGGCGGTCATTGACAGAATCCTTCATCGCTCCCACCAAGCTACAAGAGCTTTGTGATGAACTACAATATGCGGGGATGGTGAAGACCATTCCTGAAGTATTCTCAATGTGAAGTCAGCAGAGGTTGAAATCAAGAAAGAACATCAAGTGTTGATGGTCAATAAAACCACTAAGTTCAAGAAGTGCAAGGGTAAGAAGAACTTCAAGAAGGATGGCAAGGATGTTGCCGCACCCGTAAGCCGCCATCGGAAGAAGTCAAAGAATGGACCCAAGCACGAGACCGAGTGCTTTTATTGCAAAGGAAGGGCCATTTGAAGCGGAACTGCCCCAAATACTTAGCGGACAAGAAGGCCGGCAACACTAAAGGTATATTTGATATACATATAATTGATGTGTACCTTACCAAGACTCGTAGTAACTCCCGGGTATTTGATACCGTGTCGTTGCTCATATTTGTAACTCATAGCAGGAGCTGCGGAATAAACGGAGACCGCAAAGGACGAGGTGACGATGCGTGTCGGGAATGGTTCCAAGGTCGATGTGATGCCACCGCACGCTACCTCTACATTTACCTACGGGATTAGTTTTAAACCTCAATAATTGTTATTTAGTGCCAAGTTTGAGCATGAACATTGTATCGTGATCTCGTTTAATGCGAGATGGCTACTCATTTAAATCCGAGAATAATGGTTGTTCTATTTATATGAGAGATATGTTTTATGGTCATGCTCCGATGGTCAATGGTTTATTCTTAATGAATCTCGAGCGTAATATTACACATATTCATAGTGTGAATACCAAAAGATGTAAAGTAGATAACTATAGTCCCACATACTTGTGGCACGCCGCCTTTGGTCACATTGGTGTCAAGCGCATGAAGAAGCTCCATTCGATGGACTTTTAGAGTCTCTTGATTATGAATCATTTGACACATGCGAACCATGCCTCATGGGCAAAAGACCAAGACTCCGTTCTCGGAACAATGGAGCGAGCAACCAACTTATTGGAAATCATACATACCGATGTAAAAGCGGTCCAATGAGCATTGAGGCTCATGGAGGATATCGTTATGTTCTCACTCTCACAGATGACTTAAGTAGATATGGGTATGTCTACTTGATGAAACACAAGTCTGAGACCTTTGAAAAGTTCAAGGAATTTCAGAATGAGGTAGAGAATCAACGTGACCGAAAAATAAAGTTCTTACGATCAGATCATGGAGGAGAATATTTAAGTCACGAATTTGGTACACACTTAAGGAAATGTGGAATCGTTTCACAACTCACGCCGCTGGAACACCTCAACGTAACGGTGTGTCCAAACGTCGTGTCGCACTCTATTGGATATGGTGCGATCTATGATGTCTCTTACCGATTTACCGCTATCATTTTGGGGATACGCTCTAGAGACAACTACATTCACTTTAAATAGGGCACCGTCTAAATCCGTTGAGGCGACACCGTATGAATTATGGTTTGGGAAGAAACCTAAGTTGTCGCTTTCTAAAAGTTTGGGGATGCGATGCTTATGTCAAGAAACTTCAACCTGAAAAGCTCTAACCCAAGTCGGAAAATGTGTCTTCATAGGATACCCTAAGGAAACCATTGGGTATACCTTCTACCTTAGATCCGAAGGCAAGATCTTTGTTGCCAAGAACGGATCCTTTCTTGAAAAAGAGTTTCTCTCGAAAGGAGTAAGTGGGAGGAAAGTAGAACTTCGATGAAGTACTACCTCTTGAACCGGAAAGTAGTGCAGCTCGGAAAATGTTCTGTGGTGCCTGCACCGATCGGAGAGGAAATTAATGATGATGATCAAGGTACTTCGGATCAAGTTACTACTGAACTTCGTAGGTCCACAAGGACACGTTCCACACCAGAGTGGTATGGCAACCCTATCCTGGAAATCATGTTGTTAGACAACGGTGAACCTTCGAACTATGAAGAAGCGATGGCGGGCCCGGATTCCAACAAATGGCTTGAAGCCATGCAATCCGAGATAGGATCCATGTATGAAAACAAAGTATGGACTTTGACAGACTTGCCCGATGATCAGCGAGCGATAGAAAACAAATGGATCTTTAAGAAGAAGACGGAAGTGGATGGTAATGTTACCATCTATAAAGCTCGACTTGTCGCTAAAGGTTATCAGCAAGTTCAAGGGATTGACTACGATGAGACTTTCTCTCCCGTAGCGAAGCTGAAGTCCGTCCGAATCATGTTAGCAATTGCCTCATACTATGATTATGAGATATGGCAAATGGACGTCAAAACGGCATTCCTTAACGGCTATCTTAAGGAAGAACTGTATATGATGCAGCCGGAAGGTTTTGTCGACCCTAAGAATGCTAACAAGGTATGCAAGCTCCAGCGATCCATTTATGGGCTGGTGCAAGCATCTCGAGTTGGAACATTCGCTTTGATGAGATGATCAAAGCGTTTGGGTTTATCTTGAGACTTATGGAGAAGCCTGCGTCTACAAGAAAGTGAGTGGGAGCTCTGTAGCATTTCTCATATTATATGTGGATGACATACTTTTGATGGGAAATGATATAGAACTCTTGGACAGCATTAAGGCCTACTTGAATAAGAGTTTTTCAATGAAGGACCTTGGAGAAGCTGCTTATATATTAGGCATCAAGATCTATAGAGATAGATCGAGACGCCTCATAGGTCTTTCACAAAGCACATACCTTGATAAGATATTGAAGAAGTTCAAAATGGATCAGTCCAAGAAAGGGTTCTTGCCTGTATTACAAGGTGTAAAATTGAGCTCGGCTCAATGTCCGACCACGGCAGAAGATATAGAAGACATGAGTGTCATTCCCTATGCATCAACCATAGGTTCTATTATGTATGCCATGTTGTGTACCAGACCTGATGTAAACCTTGCCGTAAGTTTGGTAGGAAGGTACCAAAGTAATCCCGGCAAGGAACACTGGACAACGGTCAAGAATATCCTGAAGTACCTGAAAAGGACTAAGGACATGTTTCTCGTTTATGGAGGTGACGAAGAGCTCGTTGTAAAGGGTTACGTCGGCGCTAGCTTCGACACAGATCTGGATGACTCTAAGTCACAAACCGGATACATGTATATTTTGAATGGTGGAGCGATGGCTGGTGCAACTACAAGCGAGGCGTCGTGGCGGGATCTACGTGTGAAGCGGAGTACATGGCAGCCTCGGAGGCAGCGCATGAAGCAATTTGGGTGAAGGAGTTCATCACCGACCTAGGAGTCATACCCAATGCGTCGGGGCCAATCAAACTCTTCTGTGACAACACTGGAGCCATTGCACTTGCCAAGGAGCCCAGGTTTCACAAGAAGACAAGGCACATCAAGCGTCGCTTCAACTCCATTCGTGAAAATGTTCAAGATGGAGACATAGAAATTTTCAAAGTGCATACGGATCTGAATGTCGCAGATCCGTTGACTAAACCTCTTCCGCGGGCAAAACATGATCAACACCAGAACTCTATGGGTGTTCGATTCATCACAATGTAACTAGATTATTGACTCTAGTGCAAGTGGGAGACTGTTGGAAATATGCCCTAGAGGCAATAATAAAAGGATTATTATTATATTTCCTTGTTCGTGATAATTGTCTTTTATTCATGCTATAATTGTATTATCCGGAAATCGTAATACACGTGTGAATACATAGACCACAATATGTCCCTAGTGAGCCTCTAGTTGACTAGCTCGTTAATCAATAGATAGTCATGGTTTCGACTATGGACATTGGATGTCATTGATAACGGGATCACATCATTAGGAGAATGATGTGATGGACAAGACAATCCTAAGCATAGCACAAGATCGTGTAGTTCGTTTTGCTAGAGCTTTTCCAATGTCAAGTATCTCTTCCTTAGACCATGAGATCGTGTAACTTCCGGATACCGTAGGAGTGCTTTGGGTGTACCAAACGTCACAACGTAATCGGGTGACTATAAAGGTGCACTACGGTATCTCCGAAAGTGTCTGTTGGGTTGACACGGATCGAGGCTGGGATTTGTCACTCCGTATTACGAGAGGTATCACTGGGCCCACTCGGTAGTGCATCATCATAATGAGCTCAATGTGACCAAGTGTCCGGTCACGGGATCATGCATTACTGATGCGAGTAAAGTGACATGCCGTAACGAGATTGAGCGAGGTATTGGGATACCGACGATCGAATCTCGACACGTAACATACCGTCGACAAAGGGAATAGTATACGGGTTGCTTGAATCCTCGACATCGTGGTTCATCCGATGAAATTATCGAGGAGTATGTGGAGCCAACATGGGTATCCAGATCCGCTGTTGGTTATTGACCGGAGAGCCGTCTCGGTCATGTTCGCATATCTCCGAACCCGTAGGGTCTACACACTAAGGTTCGGTGGCGCTAGGGTTATTAGGAAGACTTGTATGTGATTGCGAATGTTGTTGAGTCCGTATGAGATCCCGGACGTCACGAGGAGTTCGGAATGGTCCGGAGGTGAAGATTTATATATGGGAAGTTGTCATACGGTCACCGGAAAGTTTGAGGGCATATCGGTATTGTACAGGGGCCACGGAAGGGTTCGGGGTCCACCGGGAGGGGCCACCCCTCTCGGAGGGCCTCATGGGCCGTGAGTGGGCAGGGAACCAGCCCTGGAGGCTGGGTGCCCCCTGGGCCCATGCGCCTAGGGTTGGGGAAACCCTGGTGGGGCGCCCCTTGGGCCCATGCGCCTAGGGTTGGGGGGAAACCCTAGTGGGGGCGCCCCCCCTTGCTTGGGGGCAAGCCCCCCTCCCTGGCCCCCCCCCTCTAGATCTCATCAAGAGGGGGTCGGCCCCCTTCCCCCTTCCCCTATAAATAGAGGGGCGAGGAGAGGGTTGCACATACAATCCAAGGCGCAGCCCCTCCCCTCCCCAACACCTCTCCTCCTCCGTGTGTGCCTTGCGAAGCCCTGCCGGAGAACTGCCACTCCATCACTACCACGCCGTCGTGCTGCTGTTGGAGCCTTCTTCCTCAACCTCTCCTTCCCCCTTGCTGGATCAAGAAGGAGGAGATGTCATCCGCTCCGTACGTGTGTTGAACGCGGAGGTGCTGTCCGTTCGGCACTTGGTCATCGGTGATTTGAATCACGGCGAGTACGACTCCATCATCCCCGTTCTCTTGAACGCTTCCGCACGCGATCTACAAGTGGTATGTATATGCATCTCTCTCCTATTACTCGTTGCTTAGATGAACTCATAGATGGATCTTGGTGAAACCGTAGGAAAATTTTTATTTTCTGCAACGTTCCCCAACAGAAGCTTCGTGATGAACTATAACATATCAGGGATAGATATGATGATCCTTGAGCTATTCGCAATGTTCGACACCGCGAATGTAGAAATCAAGAAGGAGCATCAATTGTTGATGGTTAGTGAAACCACTAGTTTTAAGAAGGGCTAGGGCAAGAAGGGTACTTCATGAAGCGGCAAATCGATTGTTGCTCCAAAGGAAGAAACCGGGGTTTTACCCAAACCCGAGACTAAGTGCTTCTGTAATGAGAGGAACGGACACTGAAGCAAGATTACCCTAGATACTTGGTAGATGAGAAGGCTGGCAAGGTCGATAGAAGTATATTGGATATACATTATGTTAATGTGTACTTTACTAGTACTCCTAGCAGCACCAGGGTATTAGATACCGGTTCGGTTGCTAAGTGTTAGTAACTTGAAATAAAAGCTACGGAATAAACGGAGACTAGCTAAAGGTGAGCTGACGATATGTGTTGGAAGTGTTTCCAAAGGTTGATGTGATCAAGCATCGCCTGCTCCCTCTACCATCGAGAATTTGTGTTAAACCTAAATAATTGTTATTTGGTGTTTGCGTTGAGCATAGACATGATTGGATTATGTCTATCGCAATACGATTATTCATTTAAGGAGAATAATGGTTACTCTATTTATTTGAATAAAACCTTCAATGGTCTTGCACCTAAAAGAATGGTTTATTGAATCTCGATCGTAGTGATACACATTTTCATGCCAAAAGATATAAGATAGTAATGATAGTACCACTTACTTGTGGCACTGCCATGTAAGTCATATTGGTGTAAAACGCATGAAGAATCTCCATGTTGATGGATCTTTGGACTCACTCGTTTTTGAAAAGTTTGAGACATGCGAACCATTTCTATTGGTGTATACGCATGAAGAAACTCCATGCAGATGGATCGTTTGGACTCACTTGATTTTGAATCACTTGAGATATGCAAATCATACCACATGGGCAAGATGACTGAAAAGCCTCGTTTTCAGTAAGATGGAACAAGATAGCAACTTGTTGGAAGTAACACATTTTGATGTGTGCAGTCCAATGAATGATGAGGCATGCAGTGAATATCGTTATGTTCTTACTTCACAGATGATTCGAGTAAATGTTGAGTATATTTACTTGATGAAACACAAATCTGAATTATTGAATGGTTCAAGTAATTTCAGAGTGAAGTTAAAGATCATCGTTACAAGAGGATAAAATGTCTATGATATGATCATAGAGATGAGTATCTGAGTTCTGAGCTTTGGCACGCAATTAAGACATTGTGGAAATTGTTTCACAATAAATACCGCCTGGAACACCATAGTGTGATGGTGTGTCCGAACATCATAGTTGCACCCTATTGAATATGGTGCGTACCATGATGTCTCTTATCGAATTACCACTATCGTTCATGGGTTAGGCATTAGAGACAACCGCACTCACTTTAATAGGGCACCACGTAATTCCATTGAGACGACACCGTTTGAACTATGGTTTGGAGAAACCTAAGTTGTCGTTTCTTAAAAGTTTGGGGCTGCGATGCTTATGTGAAAAAGTTTCAGGTTGATGAGCTCGAATCCAAAGCGGATAAAAATGCATCTTCATAGGACACCCAAAATAGTTGGGTACACCTCCTATCTCAGATCCGGAAGCAAAAGTAATTGTTTCTAGAAACGGGTCCTTTCTCGAGGAAAAGTTTCTCTCAAAAGAATTGAGTGGGAGGATGGTGGAGACTTAATGAGGTTATTAAACCATCACTTCAACCAGTGTGTAGCAGGGCACAGGAAGTTGTTCATGTGGCACCTACACCAATTGAAGTGGAAGCTGATGATAGTGATCATGATGCTTCGGATCAAGTCACTACCGGACCTCGTAGGTCGACAAGGACGCGTACTACTTGAGTGGTACGCAATCCATCTTAGAGGTCATGTTGCTGACAACAATGAACCTACGAGCTATGGAGAAGCGATGGTGGGCCCGGATTCCGATGAATGGCTCGAGGCCATAACATACGAGAGAGGATCCATGACTTTGGAAGAAATACTTGATGGTCGTAAGGGCGTTGGGTAAAGATGGATTTTAAAAGGAAGATGGACAATGATGGTAAGTATCACCATTAAGAAGCTCGACTTGTCGTTAAAGATATTTTCCGACAAGTTCAAGGAGTTGACTACGGTGAGGCTTTCTCACTCAAATAGCGATGCTAAGAGTCTGTTGGAATTGGATTAGCAGTTACTACATTATTTATGAAATCTTGCATATAGGATGTCAAAACATTGTTTCCTTGACAGTTTTCTTGAGGAAAGGTTGTATGTGATACAACCAGAAGGTTTTTGACAATCCTGAAAGACGCTAACAAGTATGCAAAGCTCCGGCTATCCTTCTAAGGACTGGAGTAAGCATCTCGGAGTTGGAATGTACGCTTTGATGATATGATCAAAGTTTTGGGTCTGTACAAAGTTTATGAGAAACTTGTATTTCCAAAGAAGTGAGTGGGAGCACTATAGAATTTCTGATGAGTATATGTTGTAGACATATTGTTGATCAGAAATGATGTAGAATTTCTAGAAAGCATATAGGGTTGTTTGAAAAGTGGTTTTCAATGGAAAACCTGGATTAAGCTACTAGAACATTGAGCATCAAGATCTATGAGGATAGATCAAAAAACGCTAAATGGTACTTTCAAATGAGCACATACCTTGACATAATCTTGAAGGTGTTCAAGATGGATCAGTCAAAGAAGGAGTTCTTGCCTGAGATGTAAGGTATGAAGTTAAGAGTTAAAGCTCAACCACGGCGGAGAAGAGAGAGAAAGGACGAAGGTCGTCCCTATGCTTCAGACGTAGGCTCTATAGTATGCTATCTTGTGTACCGCATCGAAGTGTGCCTGCCATGAGTCGATCAAGGGGTACAAGAATGATCCAGAATGGATCATTGGACAGCGATCAAAATTGTCCTTGGAGTAAATAAGGACATGTTTCTCGATTATGGAGGTGATAAAGAGTTCGGCGTAAAGGGTTACGTCGATGCAAGCTTTAACACCTATCCGAATGACTCGAGTAGCAAACCGATACGTATAGTGGAGCAACCATTTGGAATAGCTCCAAGTGGGCGTGGAAGCAGCATTTACAATATGACCTAGAGATTTGCGAAGTACATACGGATCTGAATGTTGCGACCCCTTGACTAAAACATCTCTCACAAGCAAAACATGATCAAACCCCGAACTCATTGAGTCTTAATCACATGATGATGTGAACTAGTTTAGTGACACTAGTAAACTCTTTGGATGTTAGTCACATGGCGATGTGACTGTGAGTGTTAATCACATGGCGATGTGAACTAGATTATTGACTCTAGTGCAAGTGGGAGACTGTTGGAAATATGCCCTAGAGGCAATAATAAATTAGTTATTATTATATTTCCTTGTTCATGATAATCGTTTATTACCCATGCTATAATTGTATTGATAGGAAACTCAGATACATCTGTGGGTACATAAACAACACCATGTCCCTAGTAAGCCTCTAGTTGACTAGCTCGTTGATCAATATATGGTTACGATTTCCTGACCATGGACATCGGATGTCGTTGATAACGGGATCACATCATTTGGAGAATGATGTGATGGACAAGACCCAATCCTAAGCCTAGCACAAAGATCGTAGTTCGTATGCTAAAGCTTTTCTAATGTCAAGTATCATTTCCTTAGACCATGAGATTGTGCAACTCCGGATGCCGTAGGAATGCTTTGGGTGTAACAAACGTCACAACGCAATAACTGGTGGCTATAAAGGTGCACTACAGGTATCTCCGAAAGTGTCATTGGGTTGGCACGAATCGAGACTGGGATTTGTCACTCCGTGTAACGGAGAGGTATCTCTGGGCCCACTCGGTAGGACATCATCATAATGTGCACAATGTGACCAAGGGGTTGATCACAGGATGATGTTTTACGGAACGAGTAAAGAGACTTGCCATTAACGAGATTGAACAAGGTATCGGCATACCGATGATCGAATCTCGGGCAAGTACAATACGGCTAGACAAAGGGAATTGTATACGGGATTGATTGAGTCCTTGACATCGTGGTTCATCCAATGAGATCATCGTGGAACATGTGGGAGCCAACATGGGTATCCAGATCCCTCTGTTGGTTATTGACCGGAGAACGTCTCGGTCATGTCTGCATGGTTCCCGAACCCGTAGGGTCTACACACTTAAGGTTCGATGATGCTAGGGTTATAGGGAATAGATATACATGGTTACCGAATGTTTTTCGGAGTCCCGGATGAGATCCCGGACGTCACGAGGAGTTCGGAATGGTCCGGAGGTAAAGATTTATATATGGGAAGTCCTATTTTGGCCACCGGAAAATGTTAAGGATTTTTCAGTATTGTACCGAGAAGGTTCTAGAAGGTTCGGAGTGGGGCCCACCTGCATGGGGGACCCACATGAACGTGGGTAGTGGGGGCAAGGCCCCACACCCCTGGTGAAGGCGCACCAAGATCGCCTTAGAAGGAATAAGATCATATCCCGAAGGGATAAGATCAAGATCCCTAAAAAGGGGGGATAACAATCGGTGGGGAAAGGAAAGGATGGGATTTCTTTCCTCCCACCTTTGTCAACGCCCCAATGGACTTGGAGGGCAAGAAATAATCCCCCTCCACCCCTATATATAGTGGGGAGGCGCATGGGAGCTGCACCCTTGCCCCTGGCGCAGCCCTCCCCCTCTCCCAAGTCCTCCTCCTCTCCCGCGGTGCTTGGCGAAGCCCTGCAGGATTGTCACGCTCCTCCATCACCATCACACCGTCGTGCTGCTGCTGGATGGAGTCTTCCCCAACCTCTCCCTCTCTCCTTGCTGGATCAAGGCATGGGAGACGTCACCGGGTTGTACGTGTGTTGAACGCCGAGGTGCCGTCCGTTCGGCACTAGGATCTCCGGTGATTTGGATCACGACGAGTACGACTCATTCAACCCCGTTCTCTTGAACGCTTCCGCTTAGCGATCTACAAGGGTATGTAGATGCACTCTCCTTCCCCTCGTTGCTAGTTTCTCCATAGATAGATCTTGGTGACACGTAGGAAAATTTTGAATTTCTGCTACGTTCCCCAACAGTGTGAGTAGTTTACCTCAGACCTTCAGGTCCATAGTTATTAGCTAGATGGCTTCTTCTCTCTTTTTGGATCTCAATACAATGTTCTTCCCCTCTCTAGTGGAGATCTATTCGATGTAATCTTCTTTTGCGGTGTGTTTGTTGAGACCGATGAATTGTGGGTTTATGATCAAGTTTATCTATGAACAATATTTGAATCTTCTGAATTCTTTTATGTATGATTGGTAATCTTTGCAAGTCTCTTCGAATTATCAGTTTGGTTTGGCCTACTAGATTGATCTTTCTTGCAATGAGAGAAGTGCTTAGCTTTGGGTTCAATCTTGTGGCGTTCTTTCCCAGTGACAGTAGGGGCAGCAGGGCACGTATTGTATTGTTGCCATCGAGGATAACAAGATGGGTTTTTTATCATATTGCATGAATTTATCCCTCTACAACATGTCATCTTGCTTAAAGCGTTACTCTGTTCTTATCAACTTAATACTCTAGATACATGCTGGATAGCGGTCGATGTGTGGAGTAATAGTAGTAGATGCAGGCAGGAGTCGGTCTACTTGTCTCGGACGTGATGCCTATATACATGATCATACCTAGATATTCTCATAACTATGATCAATTGTGTTAATTGCTCAACAATAATTTGTTAACCCACCGTAAAATACTTATGCTCTTGAGAGAAGCCACTAGTGAAACCTATGGCCCCAGGGTCTATCTTCCATCATATTAATCTTCCAACACTTAGTTACTTCCGTTGCTTTTATTTTACTTTGCATCTTTATTACAAAATTACCAAAAATATTATCCTATCATATCGATCAGATCTCACTCTCGTAAGTGACCGTGTAGGGATGACAACCCCTTATTGAGTTGGTTGCGAGGATTTATTTGTTTGTGTAGGTGCGAGGGACTTGCGTGTAGCCTCCTACTGGATTGATACCTTGGTTTCTGAAAAACTGAGGGAAATACTTACGCTACATTGCTGCATCACCCTTTCCTTTTCAAGGGAAAACCAACGCAGTGCTCAAGAGGTAGTGTCGTGGATTTGTCACGGCAGATGTCCTTAGTGTCAGGACTTAGTCGCGAGGCCAACGCATCTATGCGGTAGCTTGAGAGGGGTTGATCGGGACGAGAGACGCAACACACAAGACAAAGATTTAGACAGCTTCGGGCCCCGGGAAACATCATCCGGTAATAGCCCTACATGCTGTTTGTGGCTAGATCTCATTATGCTCATCAGGGAGACGCCGCATAAGCCGGCTCCCCTTTTGTTGTGTCTAGCCCTAGAGATTATTGTTCTTCTTGCATGTCCCTCTTTGGGGAGCCCTGCCCCCTCCTTATATAAGTTGGAGGGGCGGGTTACATATGGAGTCCTAGTAGGACTAGGGCTAGTCTATCTTTTCTTACAAGTTGAATACAAGTCCGGGTCTTGCTTCCGCGTAAAGGAAATATTCATCATCCCTTTCCTCTTAAGCCGGCCCACCATAACATGAGCCGGCCTTCTAGGCCTTGGGCCTAGTCTTCTATCTGACCCGCCGTCAGGGTCATTCGTGAGTCGTCAGGCTCGTGAGTCGTCTGACCAGTGAGCCGCCAGACCCGTGAGTCGCAAGTCCTCCGGCGGGTCACGGTGAAGCGCCAAGTCCGGCCAGGTCATACTTCCGGTCGGGTCATACCGCGGGGTATATTCCCGACATTAGCCCCCAGTTTAATTTGGATTTATCCATGTTAAACTAATCTGCAATATAAACACAAGAAAAAATTTGACAGGTTGTGTTTCGGGTTAAATATTCTTTGTAAGCCGGCACTTGATCATCCTTAAGTCCTTGTCATCTCCTTCTTGATATGTATCCATAATCTCATAGCAAATCTCTTTAGCAGATATGTTCAAATTTTGCCAATGCAAAAAATCCAGATACTTCCTTTGAAAATCCGGGTCAACATGCCAGCTTCAGTCAATTTGTCGACATTGGTCTCTTGTTGAGAAATATTGTAAGAGATAATCCACTTGAGTCGGCTTTCAATGCTCGACTTGACAAAATATTGGTCTTCAAATATTCAACTTATATTCAGCTGGCTTGAAGATATAAAACTTGCCGGTTTATGATTACCAAAATTGCCGGGTTATAAATAGATGATGTCGAGTCATAATTGTCGCCGACGCCGGTTTATGATTTTTGCAGACACCAGGTCAATCTAATTTACTCAAAACTGAGAATTTGAAGATATTTCTCCCTTATATCCATATTACCTGTAGCCCCCAAGGGCCGGTTTAATCAGCATGAATAAGTCGGGACTTATCACCATGGCTTTAAATAAAATCCAGTTGTGTAGCCCCCATGAGTCGGCTATAGTCATAGTAGTGTAGCCGGGTCATCCTAGAATTGTCTTCGGCAAAGAGCAATATGCATTAGCCCCCAAGTGTCGGGTCATTATGTAATAATGAGCATGGACTTTGTAAATATGATGATGTAAATTTGAGCAGTAACGTGTAGCCCCCAAGGGCCGGCTTAGTAAGATAATACTGAGATGGGACTTTATATATACTTCTTGGAAAAGAACATCATAGGATGTAACCCCCATCATGGGGCTTGAACCCACGTCCACAAGGTTAATAGCTTTGTGCTTTACCAACTGAGAAGTGGACCCTTCAATATAATGGATTAAGACTTGTGTACCTTGAAATGTTGACAGGAGAAATTTGGTAGCCCCCAAGGGCCGGCCCATTACAATGGGCTGAGTCGAGTCTTCAATAAGGCCAATAAAAATGAATTTGCATTAGCCCCCAAGTGTCATGGTGCATGCCCGCAGCAAAATGAGACTTGCATATTTGATGTAATCTCAACTTGAATGATGTAGCCCCCAAGTGCCGGGTCGTAAGCCTGCAGCGACTCGGGACTATTTCCTCCATTGTAAAATAAATCATGCCCATTGATAAAATAATAGCCATTGCGCTGAAGCGACTTTGAAGACCTCCATCATAATACTGGCTATTGATAACCATAATAAAAATCTAGCCATGTTGGCTATTAAAGAATTGAATAATATAATCCGGTATAAAAACCTCAATCATTCAATGTCATCATGAAAATCCAGCCAGTTTTGGCTATTAAAGATTTGAATACCTCATCGGTTGACAAGTAAACCCGGAGTTTAAATATCTGGCGGCTCTTGGCCGATGGCGACTTAATGCGCATTCATTGTAAGCCGGAATTTTTGTAACCCGGTGGCCTATAGCCCTTGAGAAAATCAATAATTGATAACCCTTTTGAGACACCAATTTCAATGATGAGCTTGGACTGAAGCATTTATATAAGTCATAGTTCTACAAATCCTACACAGAGTTTAAACAACATATGCCCTGGTGACTTAACATCAAGAGCCAGGGCGGGTAACCACCCAAATGTAGTCTTACCCTGCACACAAGTAGATCACAAGAACCCTTGGCGGTTTACCGCAGGGCGGGTCATAATACCTCACATATAACTACTGTGATATTGAATTTGTACTGCCGGTTTACATGACCTGTGCAGTAAGGGTGATAACCCAATCTTTAGAAGCCAAAACTTCCAAATGTTTATGATTGTCATATACTGGCGACTTATCGTCCAAATTCAAGCCGGGTTAAACAGAAACCACTCATATATGCTTCAGATATGATCAAAAAAGCTAAGTAAAAACAAAAAAGTTGCTTGCAAAAAAGACTTCCAAAAAAATTTGAGGCTTCTGATTTGAATACGATCAGAAAACCGTTCCAAAGGGGTTAAGCTAAGATTTGAATACGATCATATAGCCCCCGGTGGCTTTGGCGTTGCCGATCAAGAGGGTACCGACAGCTATGTTCTCTTTGGTTCGAATACGACCCATGTTTGAACAGGAAGCCCCCAAATGATCTTGAGAGTTGTTTAACGATGCTGATTCGAATACGATCCACGTCGGACCCAAAAGGGGTTGAGCTATGATTCTGACACGATCAAGAAGCCCCCTAGTGGGTTTGGCGTTGCCGATCAAGAGGGTACCGACAGCTATGTTCTCTTTGGTTCGAATACGACCTATGTTTGAACAGGAAGCCCCCAAATGATCTTGAGAGTTGTTTAACGACGATGATTCGAATACGATCCACGTCGGACCCAAAAGGGGTTGAGCTATGATTCAGATACGGTCAAGAAGCCCCCTAGTGGGTTTGGCGTTGCCGATCAAGAGGGTACCGACAGCTATGTTCTCTTTGGTTCGAATACGACCTATGTTTGAACAGGAAGCCCCCAAATGATCTTGAGAGTTGTTTAATGATGTTGATTCGAATACGATCCACGTTGGACCCAAAAGGGGTTGAGCTATGATTTGGATATGATCAGGAAGCCCCCTAGTGGGTTTGGCATTGCCGATCAAGAGGGTACCGACAGCTATGTTCTCTTTGGTTCGAATATGACCTATGTTTGAACAGGAAGCCCCCAAATGACCTTGAGAGTTGTTTAACGACACTAATTCGAATACGATCCACGTCGGACCCAAAAGAGATTAAGCTATGATTCGGATACGATCAAGAAGCCCCCTAGTGAGTTTGGCAGTGTGCCGATCAAAAGGGTTTCGACAGCTATGTTAACTTTGGTTTGAATACGACCTATGTTTGAACAGGAAGCCCCCAAGTGACCATATAAGTTTTGGCATTGCGCCGATCAAGAGGGTACTGATAGCTATGCTCGATGAGCAGGAAGCCCCCAAGTGATCATAATAAGATAAGCCGTAAGGCAGGATACCCAAGTTTGAACCGCGCATCATGGCAGCAAGTTCTTTTGGCAACCTTTAATTTTTCTGAGAACTCGAACTTGCGAGAGATTAATTCTTTTTGAACCAGAACTTCAAACCGGATTTAAAAGCTTCAAAACTTTGTGAGAGACAAATTTACCTTGAGCCAGATTTTGAACCGGATTTGAGAGCTTCAAATCTTTGTGGTAGATAAATTTCCCTTGAACCGGTTTTTAAACCGGATATTAAGAGCTTCAGTGCTTTGTGGGAGAGAGATGTCTTTTGAACCGGATTTTTTAACCCAGAATTCTCATTTTGAGCCAGAAATCTTCTAATGGCCTTTAAATTTTCATCGATCTTGCAGTAATCTCCGGGCCCGGGTTATTTTTCCCTTCAATGACCCAGAGTTCTTGAATTCATAGAAACCAGCTAATTTTGCCGAGTCATACCATTGTAGCCCCCGAGTCTCAAGACGACTCGAGGAGTTGGCTTGAGATTCTCCATATTTGACCAGAGCAAAAGGTGTATATCATCGGTGTTGATAGCACGATTTGAATCCACAGAAGGTTGAGGTGACTGCGGCGGGTTATAAATGATCCCGTATGAGCCGTGTCAGCAACTCGGCCAATGGTTCCTTCCAACTGGTTGTTCGAAGTTAACTAAACTGTGGTGGCGGCTGATAACCCACAAGTATAGGGGATCAATTGTAGCCTCTTTCGATAAGTAAGAGTGTCGAACCCAACGAGGAGCTAAAGGTAGAACAAATATTCCCACAAGTCCTATCGACCACCGATACAACTCTACGCACGCTTGACGTTCGCTTTACCTAGAACAAGTATGAAACTAGAAGTACTTTGTAGGTGTTTTTGGATAGGTTTGCAAGAAAATAAAGAGCACGTAAATAAAAGCTAGAGGCTGTTTAGATGAAGACACAACTAAATTAGTTTTAGTAAAGAGCTTCTTATTACGAGAAAGTTATTTGTCCCTAGGCAATCGATAACTAGACCGGTAATCATTATTGCAATTTTATTTGAGGGAGAGGCATAAGCTAACATACTTTCTCTACTTGGATCATATGCACTTATGATTGGAACTCTAGCAAGCATCCGCAACTACTAAAGATCATTAAGGTAAAACCCAACCATAGCATTAAAGCATCAAGTCCCCTTTATCCCATACGCAAACAACCTGCTTACTCGGGTCTGTGCTTCTGTCACTCACGCCACCCACCATAAGCAAATCATGAACATATTGCAAACCCTACAGCGAGGATCCCTCACGCTTGCGCGACACGGAGAGCACCATAGGATAGCACCAATAATAAAACATGCAACTCAAACCAATCTTGATCGTCAAATAACCCATAGGACAAAATAGATCTACTCAAACATCATAAGATAGCCATACATCATTGGGAGCGTTGAGCACCATGTTTAAGTAGAGATTACAGCGGGTAAGAGAGAGGTTACACCGCTACATAGAGGGGGGAAGAGTTGGTGATGATGGCGGTGAAGTAGTTGGTGAAGATGGCGGTGATGATGATGGCCCCGGCAGCGCTCCGGCGCCACCGGAAGCAAGGGGGAGAGGGCCCCCCTTCTTCTTCTTCCTTGACCTCCTTCCTAGATGGGAGAAGGGTTTCCCCTCTGGTCCTTGGCTCCCATGGCGTGGGAGGGGCGAGAGCCCCTCTGAGATTGGATCTATCTCTCTGTTTCTGCGTTCTGTTTTGCTGCCCTTTCACCGTCTCGTATATATATGGAGATCCGTAACTCCGATTGGACTGAAACCTTCGCCGTGATTTTTTACCAAAAATTATCTTTCTTGCGGCCGAAGAAGGGCATCAACCGCTTTACGGGTGGCCCACGAGGGTTAGGGGCGTGCCCTGGGGCGGCAGGGGCGCCCCCCTACCTCATGGCCACCTCGGGCACCGACTCGCGTGGATTTTTCTTCCGGAATTTTCCAAATATTCCAAAAATAAGCTCCGTCCGTTTTTATCCCGTTTGGATTCCGTTTGATATGGATATTCTGCGAAACATAAAACATGCAACAAACAGGAACTGCATGAGCAATTGGATCAATATGTTAGTCCCAAAATAGTATAAAAGTTGCCAAAAGTATATAGAAGTTGTAGAATATTGGCATGGAACAATCAAAAATTATAGATACGGCGGAGACGTATCAGCATCCCCAAGCTTAATTCCTGCTCGTCCTCGAGTAGGTAAATGATAAAAAAAATTGATGTGGAATGCTACCTAGCATAATCTTGATCATGTATCTAATCATGGCATGAATATTAAGACACGAGTGATTCAAAGCAATAGTCTATCCTTTGACATAAAAACAATAATACTTCAAGCCTACTAATAAAGCAATCATGTCTTTTCAAAATAACATGGCCAAAGAAAGTTATCCCTACAAAATCATATAGTGCAGCTCGCTCCATCTTCACCACACAAAATATTCAAATCATGCACAACCCGATGACAAGCCAAGCAATTGTTTCATACTTTTGACGTTCTCAAACCTTTTCAACTTTCACTCAATACATGAGCGTGAGCCATGGACATAGCACTATAGGTGGAATAGAATATGATGATGGGGGTTATGTGGAGAAGACAAAAATAGAGAAAGTCTCACATCAACTAGGCGTATCAACGAGCTATGGAGATGCACATTAATAGATATAAATGTGAGTGAGTAGGGATTTCCATGCAACGGATGCACTAAGAACTATAAGTGTATGAAAGCTCAAACTGAAACTAAGTGGGTGTGCATCCAACTTGCTTGCTCATGAAGACCTAGGGCATTTGAGGAAGCCCATCGTTGGAATATACAAGCCAAGTTCTATAATGAAAATTCCCACTAGTATATGAAAGTGATAACTCAAGAGACTCTCTATATGAAGAACATGGTGCTACTTTCAAGCACAAGTGTGGTAAAAGGATAGTAACATTGCCCCTTCTCTCTTTTTCTCTCATTTCTTTTCTTTTGTTTTTTTTAATTTTTTTTTATTTTTTTGGTGGGCTTCTTTGGCCTCTCTTTCTTTTATTTGGGATTCTTTGGCCTCTTTTATTTTTATAAAGTCTGGAGTCTCATCCCGACTTGTGGGGGAATCATAGTCTCCATCATCCTTTCCTCACTGGGGCAATGCTCTAATAATGATGATCATCAGACTTTTATTTACTTACAACTCAATATTACAACTCGATATCTAGAACAAAGATATGACTCTATATGAATGCCTCCGGCAGTGTACCGGGATGTGCAATGATCTAGCGTAGCAATGACATCACAAAACGGACAAGCCATGAAAACATCATGCTAGCTATCTTATGTAACATCCCAAATTTCCTATTTGGAATGTTTTACAATTATAGCTAAGCATCTATGCATTCTGTTTGGATTTGAGTGCCATTTGGAGTTTCAGAAGATTTTGAGTTTTGGAATTTGAATTTAAATTTTGGCAAGTGGAAATCATTTCAAAAACTATGCCTGATAAATACTTGAAAAAAAAGTATGAGAGGAGTAAACATGACACTCCAAAAATATCAGAGGAAAACATTGCCAAAAGTTTTGAATTCAAATTTGAGTTTTATTTGAATTTTGGAAAAAAAATGATTTTTTATAAACTTTGGATTTTGCCCCTGGAAAAATGTTCAAATGATAGGGAATATTCCCCTGATCATTTTGATATATATATATATGTCCTATATAAAATATTTATATTTTATAAAGTATATCTCTGTTTTTATTTTCAAAAAAATAAATTAGAAAAATAAAAATGCCCAGGCACCAGCCAGCCGATCGCCCAGCCAAGACTGGCAACCCACCGACCGCCCAGCCAGTGCGCCACCAGGCGGCCCAATGAGCCAGCCGACGGCCCGGTCAACCCCTCGCCAAATCGTTTCGGACCGGCCGACCGACCGCGCCCTCCTCTCTCTCGACACTGGCCCCACCGTCTCCTTCCCTCGCCCGCGCCACTCACCCGCGCCGCCGCTCACGGATCCGAAGGATCCGGGATTCGCCATGATCGCTCGCCGGCTTGCCCCTCGCCCAAGCCGTGCCCGCCCTATAAATACCCCCTCCCGCACCCTGTTCCCCCACCTCGCCCCTCACGGACCCTCTCTCCCTCCGCCTGCCTTCGCGGAGCCCGAGCACGCCACCGCCGCCATTTGCCTCACCCGACTCACCCGCCACCCGATCTCGCGGACTCCACCAGACGCACCCCCTCGTCACCCAAGACCCGCGGAGCTCCCGCCGTCGCCCCGACCACGGAGACGCCGACCTTTTCGCCGCCGAGCCGCCGCCGCCGTCGATCTCCGGTAACTCGCGGACTTCACCCGCCGTCCGATCTCGTTTCTCTGTGTAGATTAGAACCCCGAAGAATATGGGTTTTATTAGGTTAGTTAGTGAACCGGGTTTTTTCCCTGGTTAGTCCGGTTTATTCTTAGTTAGGGTTTTTATTTAGATCGGCCCGATTCGTTTAAACCCTAGGCCCGTTTAGTTATATTACGCACAGGGCGTTAGTTAGGCCCAGTTAGCCCGTTTTTCTTTATTTTCGTTTTTCTGTTTTAACAGAATAGTTTCAGATTTGAAAAATTCATATCTTTTATTCTACTTAATATTTTTAAGTGATTCTTTTTTTGTTGGTTTGCAAATTTCTTATAGTTTCTGCAGAAAATATAATTAGCTATGTTAAAATTATTTAGAATTGCTTTATTTTGGATTTAGTCAGAATAGTAAATCTGCTATAAAATGAGCTAGCAAAATTATTTTTAATGATTCCTTTTGTCCCAACTTTGTTTTGACATTGCCTAACCGTAGGAATTAATTTGGGAATTTTAGGATTAATAAAAAAATAGTTTTAATCAGAATCATGCTATTCTTAATTAATTAACTAGCTACTGTTTTCCTATTATTTTAATTAGCAAATAAATTTATTTTTCACATGTGATTGATTATTCTAAGTTAGTTTCTGTCACTTTAGAGCATGAACTTTTATTTATAATAAATAAAACTTTTATTTTATTTTTCTTACTAAAATTTGCTTTAGGCCTAATAGGAGTTTTATAATAGCCTTTAAATTGATTCTTTTTGCTCCTAGTTGCTTAATGCATTATTTTCTGTTAAGTTAACATAAACTCATGCTTAGGCTATGTTAGAAAGTTTTTTGTTATGTAAAACTAATTTTAGTTGTTGCTTGAAGTAGGAAAACTTTGAGTTGGATTTCTTCGAGTTTTTCCTTTGGGTTTTGGTTCGTTTGTTTTGGTGTGTTATGTTACTATGCTATTGTGTTAAGTGATCATATGCTATATGCTTATTGTGATTATTGTTTGTCTCGGTAGAATTTCCGGAGTGCGAAGCTTGCTACTACGAGTCCCTAGCTTACGAGGATCGTCGGCAAGGCAAGTCATTGATCATGTTATTTACAATGCCTATGATTTTATTGCATTAGTAGTATACCTCCCCCACCATGCATGCAGTAGGTGAAATTTTGAAGTTATGTTCTTGAGTAGTATCATGTGGTAGGTTGAACCAATCCCCTTGTTACCATGACCCCGGGACGAAGTAGTTTATTTTGCTATGCTCGTAGACGGGTTTGGTTGAGTGAAATCATAAGGAGATGTGAGAGTTAAGATGATGACAACCCCATGAACTTCAAGCTCAAGATGGACTTGAATTCACTCTTTGGGTGGAGGGCGGTTGTGGGCACCACTGGAGAACCCAGTGGTTGGCTGGGATGCATGGAGAAGTGCCATGACATCTTCGGAAAGCTTCACCCAGCCACGAAGAGATGGTTGGATGCCCCATTGACGGAAGCTTACATGTGCAGCCGCAAGCCATTATGGGCTCTGGCTGGGTCAACCCTAGTAGTGGCGCTGGCTGGGCGGTACTACGAGATGTAGAAGAACGGTAGGATTGGATGGGTACGGCGGTGGCGGAAGAACTCTTGGAAGACCTGTTTCATTCATCCGTCTTCAAACACCATGAAGTGCGAAGACTTAAAAGGAGGAATGATTCTTGCGGGTAAAGTCGCAAACCTCTGCAGAGTTAAAGATCTAATCGATTAGCCGTGTCCCGATTCACGGACAATTTGAGCCTCTGGAACTTGGAAGTATTCGAAATCTCAACACTAAAATTAATAAATTAATTTGAGGGGGTTATGACTTAATAATTTGGGAATGAGACATTGGTTGGCGGAACCATCTCAATAACTACCAACAATTTTGTAGTATTTGCAAGAAAGTCCACTGTAGTAGGGAAAAATTGGCTTTTCGCAAAATGATGAAACTTAGAGCCCCACAGCCAAAATGCATATAGTGTTAGTAATTTTATTATTGTTATTCTCTCTTCATGACTTGCCAAAGATATTCAAAATGCTGACCTACACGGCTGCAACGTCTTATGTTGCGAGAGGTTTATTCGATCAGGAGTGAGGCTACGCTCCGCGCTTAGCGATTGCCCTTTGAGTCGGATGGACTCGCTATTTCGTCTACGCTTCCGCAGCTTATTTAGTTTATTTCTCATGAGTTGGCCTTCGGCCGAATTTATTCTATTGTAATAAAGACTCTATATGAGAATCGTGTAATAAATTCAGGTGTGATTGAACTTTGATTATTTCATCAATGTACTGTGAGTACCAGCGTGATCTTGGGATGGTACAGACACAGAGACTTGACCGATTTTGGGTCAGGTCGCTACAGAGATGGTATCAGAGCACACGCTGACCGTAGGACGTAACCCCTAGGATCGGAAAGCCATAGGAAGAGACTACTTACTTTATATCCTTATCATTCCGTAATTCTTACCTGCTCAATTCTGACTCCTCTCCTATTTTCAACATTCTAGATGGCCGTCGAGTTCACCCCAGTTTTGCTACCGGAGTTTTGCCAGCCCGATGAGACGATGCCCTTCGGCGGGAAGCTGGTCCAGATGGTGAAGAAGCTGAAGATTGCTCGCCCTCGATCACCGGAAGCCAACCAATGCACTTCCGACGGATACCCGCTGAGGATTGAGGTGCATATTCGAGGAGAACCTTCGGAGGACATCTGAGCCTATTGACTTTGAGTTTACCGACTTCAACTGGATCCTCGGAAGGGACATGGCGATATATCGTGCACTTGGACATCTCCGAGAAGAGTACAGGGCCGAGCTCGATCCATCAGACCTCGCCATGGTTTCACGCAGAGCAAGGAATGGAGATATCATCCGTACCGTAGAGGACGACTCCATTCTCTCTTATGTCCAGGACTTGGAGTGTCTCCTCAGGAAACGGGAGATCCAGACTCGCCGTAACTCGAAGGTTCACAGGAGGCTGTTGTTCCGTGAGCTGGAACTGGAGGAGAAGGCACACGCAGACTTCCTTAACCATGAGGAAGAAATCGTGGACTTCATGGAGAGAGTCGACGACCTGAATATGAAGGTTGCCGCAATGGAGGAAAAGATGGACTTGGGAGAGGACCTTTTTCCGAGTGGAGATGACGGACCGCTCGTGAGCAATGATCAGGATTATGAAGGGAGTTCCACCGAGAAAGCCGCAAGAGGAGGCGCCATAATGAGGACGCCACATGGAGGACATCGCACTGAGGGCGCAAGGATTATTGATGAAGACATTTAGTCGACCACCATATTATTTTACTTTTTAAATCGATCGGTTAGGTCGTTATTTTCGATTAGTCGTGAGACATTTTGTAATCGAGATTGAACCATGTTTGAGTGGAATGAATAAATGATTGGTGTGTTTATGATTGTGCATTCATATGGGTAGTGTTATTTCTCATTAGACCATTGTTCTATTCTAATTTTCTCATCCACTCCAAAACACGGATGCCTCCGAGGCGTGACACGGTTTTCCGCGGAGCTCACCCAGCTACTCCAACAGCAGAATGCACTCATGCGAGATACTCATCCGAATCGAACAACAACAACAACAATCCACCACCACCACCCCTGTTGACAACTTGACTCGATTCCTAAGGCTGAATCCGCCGTGTTCTCTAGCAGCACCGAGCCGATTGTGGCCGATGATTGGCTCCGCAAGGTCGGAAGAGAGTTAATCAATGTTGGATGCACTGATGCAGAGAAGGTGCGGTTTGCCGCACATCAACTTGATGGACCTGCAGCTTCTTGGTGGGAGAACTACACCGCCACTTATCCCATTGGCACCATCACGTGGGATCAGTTCCAGCAGGCCTTCCGCACCGCTCATGTTTCAGCTGGGGCCATGAGTCTGAAGAAGCGTGAGTTCCGCAACTTACTCTAGGGGAACCGTACTGTGGTACAGTACGTGGATGAGTTCAGCAAGTTAGCTCGCTATGCCCCGGATGATGTGGCCACAGATGCCGCAAAGCAGGAGAAGTTTCTCGAGGGACTCAATGATGAACTAGGTATGCAGCTTATGGTGGCTACCTTCGCCAACTACCAGGAGCTGGTAGACAAGGCCACCATACTTGAAGGCAAGCAGCAGCAGATTGATAGCCGCAAGAGGAAGTATAGCCAGGGGAAGCACAACTCAGGAGCTCAGCAGAAGCCCCGTTATGCCCCATACTCAGGAGGGCATACCCATCACAACCATGGAGGACATAACCATGGAGGAAATGGGAACAACCGCAACCAGGACAACAAGTCAGGCAATGGCAATGGCAATCAGCATCGTCCTGCCCCGGCTCCGAAGGATCTGAGTCACATCACTTGCTTCAAGTGCCAGAAAACAGGGCACTATGCCACCGACTGCCCGGAAGCCAAGCAGAGGAATGGAAACGGCAATGGAAGCTCAGCGAAGAAGCCCAACCCTTTCCCTCGTGCTCAGGTGAACCACATTGGCGTGGAGGGCGTCTATGATTAGCCGGACAATCGTGGTTGGTAAGTTTTATTGAATTCACGTTCGATATTGGTACTCTTTGATTACGGTGCAACGCATTCATTCATATCAAGCGTAGTTGTGGAAAATGCGGGTTGCCCACTAAAACCCTTAGAAGCCCCTTGGCGTCGGTTCGCAGGAGGAGAAATGATGGCGAGCTTAGGCTGTCATGCAACCCTCAACATCGAAACCATAAATTTCCCGCAGACCTCATAGTATTGGAAACCTAGACCTTGGATGTAATCCTAGGCATGGATTGGTTGACGAAGTTTGAAGGAACATAGGCGTGCTCAAGAAGTCTATTCTGCTCACCACCCCGGGCGAAGAGGATCAAGTATGTATCCGGCGTAGCGGATGAAGAATCGGTGAATTCCCTCACGGGAGTTGTTCAGAGGAAGTGCCGATGGTGCAAGATTTTCCGATGTGTTTACGGAGGAATTACCAGGAATGCCACCGGACAGAGACATTGAATTTCTGATTGAGTTATTGCCCGGCACAGCCCCAATATCCAAGAGACCTTATCGGATGCCACCGAACGATTTGAAGGAGATCAAGAACCAAATTAATGAGTTATTGGAGAAAGGATACATTCGGCCAAGCTCATCACCATGGGGAGCCCCAGTTCTTTGGTAGAGAAGAAGGATGGAACCTTGAGGATGGTTGTGGATTATCGTTCGTTGAACGAAGTGACCATCAAGAACAAGTACCCTCTGCCGATGATTAATGATCTGTTTGATCAGCTAGTTGGAGCCAAGGTATTCTCCAAGATCGATCTTCGATCAAGGTATCATCAGTTGAAGATCCGTGAAAAGGATATACCCAAAACAGCATTCACTACCAGGTATGGTTTATATGAGTATACCGTCATGTCATTTGGATTGACTAATGCTCCTGCATACTTCATGAATTTGATGAACAAGGTATTTATGGAATATCTGGACAAGTTTGTCGTGGTGTTCATCGATGATATACTGATTTTCTCCAAGAGCGAGGAAGAGCATAAGGAACATCTGCGTCTAGTTACGGAGAAACTTGAGAACATCGCTTGTATGCCAAGTTCAGCAAATGTGAATTTTGGCTGAAGGAAGTCGGATTCCTCGGACATGTTATCTCAGGAGAAGGAATAGCAGTTGACCCCGCCAAGGTTGAATCAGTCACCGATTGGCAGTCACCCACCTTAGTCAAGGAGATCCGCAGTTTTCTCGGACTCGCAGGATATTATCGGAGGTTTATTGAGAACTTCTCGAAGATTGCCAAGCCCATGGTGAGCTGTTGAAGAAGGAAGCCAAGTACATTTGGACCGAGGATTGGGAAGCCAGTTTTCAGGAATTGAAGAAGCGTTTGGTTACAGCCCAAAGCTGATTTTGCGGACATACACAAGGATTACCAGGTTTATTGTGGCGCTTCTCGTCGAGGACTCGGAGGAGTACTCATGCAGGAAGGAAAGTTGTAGCTTACACCTCCGGACAGCTACGACCTCACGAGATGAATTATGCCACACATGATTTGGAGTTAGCAGCCGTAGTGCATGCACTCAAGACACAGAGACATTTCCTCATCGGAAACCGTTGTGATGTTTACAGATCACAAGAGTTTGAAGTATATTTTCACGCAGAAGAGTTGAACCTCGAGCGGAGGAGATGGCTAGAGTTAATCAAGGACTATGACATGAGATTGCATTACCACCGGTAAAGCTAATGTTGTAGCAGATGCTTTGAGCCGTAAGAGTTATGTGAATACTCTTATAGCGGAGGATTACCCGAGGAGTTAGTCGATGACCTCGAGAGATCTCCGGTGGAGATAGTTCGAGAGGATTTGTTGCAACTCTGGAAGTTCAGTCCACTTTGGCCGAAAGGATTCGTGAAGCTCAGAAGTCGGACAAGGAAATTTATGAGATAAAGCAAAAGATGAATGAAGGAAAAGCAAAAGGATTTCGCAAGGATGAATACGGAGCTATATGGTTCGAGGATCGTATTTATGTGCCCAATGATCCCGAACTCAGGAAGCTAATTCTTGGAGGCTCATGATTCACCGTACTCGATTCACCCGGTAACACCAAGATGTACCGGATTTGAAGGAAAGTTTACGGTGGACGGTATGAAGAAGGATATTGCCGAGTACATAGCAGATGCGATGTTTGTCAGCAGTAAAGGCAGAACATCGAAGCCAGCAGGGTTACTTCAACCTTTGCCTATTCCCGATTGGAAATGGGAAAAACTTGGAATGGATTTTATCACGGATTACCCAGACCCGTTTAGGTTATGATTCCATCTGGGTAGTGGTTGATCGTTTGACCAAGGTAGCTCACTTCATTCCGTGAAGACTACCTATACCAGTGCTAAGTTGGCCAAGATATACATGACCAGGATCGTATGTCTGCATGGAGTTCGAGGAGTATCGTGTCGATAGAGGAACACAGTTTACCTCAAAGTTTTGGAATCAGTTGCATGAAACTTTGGAGTGCGAGGCTGGAGTTGATCTGACTTTTCATCCATGAGCAGATGGACAGACCGAGAGAGTCAACCAGATTACGGAGGACATGTTGAGAGCTTGTGTGCTAGATTATGGGTCTAGCTGGGATGATAATTTGCCATCGCAGAGTTCTCATACAACAACAGTTATCAATCCGATCGAAGATGGCCCTTCGAAGCTCTATACGGAAGGAGGTGCGAACACCATTCTTTGTGGGATGGTGTTGGAGATCGATCACTTTTCGGTTCGATCTTATCGAGAGATTCGAAGAAAAGTCAAGCTGATTGGGATAGACTCAAGATAGCACGATCGAGACAGAAGAGTTATGCCGACGATAACGCAAGGAAGTAACTTACGAGCGGGAGACCGAACATATCTTCGTGTGTCTCCACTTCATGGAATCAAGAGGTTTGGTGTCAAAGGAAAGTTAGCACCCGATTCATTGGCCCTACAAAATCCTCAAGCGTCGTGGAGAAGTTGCTTACAAGTTGGAATTGCGGAAGGATTGTCCGGATTTCATGATGTCTTCCATGTTTCGCAATGAAGAAATGTCATGCCGACATGGCGATATCCCGTTGAGAGACACAGTGCCCCTAGAGGCCATACAGCTTGCGGTGATCGACTTATAAGGAGAAACCTGTCCGAATTCTCGAGACTGCGACCAGAGTCACCCGCAGCAAGATCATCAAGTTTTGCAAGGTGCTGTGGAGTCATCACTCCGAGGAAGAAGCCACATGGGAGCGCGAAGAAGACCTTCTTCGAGACCACCCGCACCTATTTGCTAGCCAACCCGAATCTCGAGGGCGAGATTCATCTTAAGGTGGGTAGGTTTGTAACATCCCAAATTTCCTATTTGGAATGTTTTACAATTATAGCTAAGCATCTATGCATTCTGTTTGGATTTGAGTGCCATTTGGAGTTTCAGAAGATTTTGAGTTTTGGAATTTGAATTTAAATTTTGGCAAGTGGAAATCATTTCAAAAACTATGCCTGATAAATACTTGAAAAAAAAGTATGAGAGGAGTAAACATGACACTCCAAAAATATCAGAGGAAAACATTGCCAAAAGTTTTGAATTCAAATTTGAGTTTTATTTGAATTTTGGAAAAAATGATTTTTTATAAACTTTGGATTTTGCCCCTGGAAAAATGTTCAAATGATAGGGAATATTCCCCTGATCATTTTGATATATATATGTCCTATATAAAAAATTTATATTTTATAAAGTATATCTCTGTTTTATTTTCAAAAAATAAATTAGAAAAGAAAATGCCCAGCACCACCAGCCGATTGGCCCAGCCAAAGACTGGCAACCCACCGACCGCCCAGCCCAGGCCACCACCAGGGCCCAATGAGCCACCGACGGCCGGTCAACCCTCGCCCGAATCGTTTCGGACCGGCCGACCGACGCGCCGCACTCCCCCTCTCTCTCGCTGACACTGGCCCCAACCCGTCTCCTTCCCCTCGCCCGCGCCACTCACCCGCGCCGCCGCTCACCGGATCCCGAAGGATCCGGGATTCGCCATGATCGCTCGCCCGGCTTGCCCCTCGCCCAAGCCGTGCCCGCCCTATAAATACCCCTCCCGCACCCGTTCCCCCTCGCCCCTCACGGACCCCTCTCTCCCTCCTTACGCGCTTCGCGAGCCCGAGCACGCCACCGCCGCCATTTGCCTCACCCGACTCACCCCGCCACCCGATCTCGCCGGACTCCACCAGACGCACCTCGTCACCCCAAGACCCGCCGAGCTCCCGCCGTCGCCCCGACCACCGGAGACGCCGACCTTTTCGCCGCCCGAGCCGCCGCCGCCGTCGATCTCCGGTAACTCGCCGGACTTCACCCCGCCGTCCGATCTCGTTTCTACGGTGTAGATTAGAACCCCCGAAGGGGTATGGGTTTTTATTAGGTTAGTTAGTGAACCGGGTTTTTTCCCCGGTTAGTCCGGTTTATTCTTAGTTAGGGTTTTTATTTAGATCGGCCCGATTCGTTTAAACCCTAGGCCCGTTTAGTTATATTACGCACAGGGCGTTAGTTAGGCCCAGTTAGCCCGTTTTTCTTTATTTCAGTTTTTCTGTTTTAACAGAATAGTTTCAGATTTGAAAAATTCATATCTTTTATTCTACTTAATATTTTTAAGTGATTCTTTTTTGTTGGTTTGCAAATTTCTTATAGTTTCTGTAGAAAATATAATTAGCTATGTTAAAATTATTTAGAATTGCTTTATTTTGGATTTAGTCAGAATAGTAAATCTGCTATAAAATGAGCTAGGAAAATTATTTTTAATGATTCCTTTTGTCCCAACTTTGTTTTGACATTGCCTAACCGTAGGAATTAATTTGGGCATTTTAGATTAATAAAAAATAGTTTTAATCAGAATCATGTTATTCTTAATTAATTAACTAGCTAATGTTTTCCTATTATTTTAATTAGCAAATAAATTTATTTTTCACATGTGATTGATTATTCTAGGTTAGTTTCTGTCACTTTAGAGCATGAACTTTTATTTATAATAAATAAAACTTTTATTTTATTTTCTTACTAAAATTTGCTTTAGGCCTAATAGGAGTTTTATAATAGCCTTTAAATTGATTCTTTTTGCTCCTAGTTGCTTAATGCATTATTTTCTGTTAAGTTAACATAAACTCATGCTTAGGCTATGTTAGAAAGTTTTTTGTTATGTAAAACTAATTTTAGTTGTTGCTTGAAGTAGGAAAACTTTGAGTTGGATTTCTTCGAGTTTTTCCTTTGGGTTTTGGTTCGTTTGTTTTGGTGTGTTATGTTACTATGCTATTGTGTTAGAGAGAATTCCTTATTTGACACTCTCTTAAAATTGTGTTCCTTATTTGACACTGGAGAAAATTTTCTTCCCTATATGATCTCTAGTCTTAATTTTTTTCCTTATATGACACTCTAGTGCATTTTGTTCATGTGAAAGGACCGTTTTACCCATATGCGTGATGCTTGAGGAGTGCTATGGATGGATCTCTTGGTGGCTCCCCGTGGGTGCGCCGTGCGTTGCCTCCTTTTGTGCGTGCGTTGTGCCTCAGTATTTATAGGCAGCTGGAGAAGGTCCGGTGGTGGCCGGCCATTGCCATTCCGATTTTAATGGAGCGATATGGATGTAACGTTGTTTAAGATAAACGCATCCCTACCTCAACCCCTTGAAGGTTGTTTAAATCTTTGGCCCTGTGCGGCAGTGGAATCCATCGATAAAAATTAAAGCAAACAGAGCCTTTGTCTCTCGCTCTTTGGAAATCTCCAGCCGGTACAAGAAATCATGACCGAGGCCTTCGATGGTTCATGTGCTAATTGACCGGTCTGGCTAGTTGTCTATACGTATTTGTGTATATATACGTGGCCAGCTTGCCTGCCGGAGCATAGATATTTAAATACGCACGCGCACCCTGACGATCAAGTGAATACATGTATTCTAGCTTCGTATAACCCGGTTCATATACATACGCATGTTGGCTGCACCGAACCGGGCGTACGTTCGTGCTAGCACGCAACTTCCTTCCATACAGCTATAGGTCCTGCATGGGTCATGCAAATACGTGCACATGCACTAATGGCATGCACGTAGGTGATCACCGAAGCACACACAAAAGTGCTTAAAAAAATTCATTCATTCTTAAGAATGCATTTTAGTGTTAAAGCACACGTACAAAAGTACGTCAAACATTCGCACTCACAAACCATACCGCATAAAACTAGACTCATAGCTGAATACGTTCTAAATACATTGGATGCATGCGCTCAGGTATACAGAATACACACGCATCCCAAAAAAGACCAACGGAGGAGATAACATGTTCAGCTGTGCTCACTCTCAGAAACGAATTTTCCCTAATTAGGCTCAATGCTACATATTTCTGGTCACATTATGTACAGGGGCAAAAAGGACTTTTCACGTGTACAAAATGAACTAGAGTGTCATATAGGGAAAGAAATTAAGACTATAGGTCATATAGGGAAGAAATTTTTTTCAGTGTCAAATAAGGAACATGATTTTAAGGAAGTGTCAAATAAGGAATTCTCTCATTGTGTTAAGTGATCATATGCTATATGCTTATTGTGATTATTGTTTGTCTCGGTAGAATTTCCGGAGTGCGAAGCTTGCTACTACGAGTCCCTAGCTTACGAGGATCGTCGGCAAGGCAAGTCATTGATCATGTTATTTACAATGCCTATGATTTTATTGCATTGGTAGTATACCTCCCCCACCATGCATGCAGTAGGTGAAATTTTGAAGTTATGTTCTTGAGTAGTATCATGTGGTAGGTTGAACCAATCCCCTTGTTACCATGACCCCGGGACGAAGTAGTTTATTTTGCTATGCTCGTAGACGGGTTTGGTTGAGTGAAATCATAAGGGAGATGTGAGAGTTAAGATGATGACAACCCCATGAACTTCAAGCTCAAGATGGACTTAGGAATTCACTACTGGGTGGAGGACGGTTGACGGGCACCCTGGAGAACCCAGTGGTTGGCCGGGATGCATGGAGAAGTGCCATGACATCTTGCGGAAAGCTTCACCCAGCCACGAAGAGACGGATGGATGCCCCATTGACCGGAAGCTTACCTGTGCAGCCGGCAGCCATTATGGGCTCTGGCTGGGTCAACCCTAGTAGTGACGCTGGCTGGGCGGTACTACTGAGATGTAGAAGAACGGTAGGATTGGATGGGTACGGCGGTGGCGGAAGAACTCTTGGAAGACCCTGTTTCATTCATCCCGTCTTCAAACACCATGAAGTGCGAAGACTTAAAAGGAGGAATGATTCTTGTGGGTAAAGTCATAAACCTCTGCAGAGTTAAAGATCTAATCGATTAGCCGTGTCCCCGGTTACGGACAATTTGAGCCTCTGGAACTTGGAAGTATTCGGAAATCTCAACACTAAAATTAATAAATTAATTTGAGGGGGTTATGACTTAATAATTTGGGAATGAGACATTGGTTGGCGGAACCATCTCAATAACTACCAACAATTTTGTAGTATTTGCAAGCAAGTCCACTGTAGTAGGGAAAAATTGGCTTTTCGCAAAATGATGAAACTTAGAGCCCCATAGCCAAAATGCATATAGTGTTAGTAATTTTATTATTGTTATTCTCTCTTCATGACTTGCCAGCATATTCAAAATGCTGACCTACACGGCTGCAACGTCTTATGTTGCAGAGGTTTATTCCGATCAGGAGTGAGGCTACGCTCCGCGCTTGGCGATTGCCCTTTGGAGTCGGATGGACTCGCTATTTCGTCTACGCTTCCGCAGCTTATTTAGTTTATTTCTCATGAGTTGGCCTTCGTCCGAATTTATTCTATTGTAATAAAGACTCTATATGAGAATCGTGTAATAAATTCAGGTGTGATTGAACTTTGATTATTTCATCAATGTACTGTGAGTACCAGCATGATCTTGGGATGGTACAGACACAGAGACTTGACCGATTTTGGGTCAGGTCGCTACATCTTACGATCATGCAAAGCAATATGATAATGAATGCTCGAGTCATGTATATGATGATGATGGAAGTTGCATGGCAATATATCTCGGAATGGCTATGGAAATGCCAGGATAGGTAGGTATGGTGGCTGTTTTGAGGAAGATATAATGATGCTTATGTGTGATAGAGCGTATCGTATCACGGGGTTTGGATGCACCGGCGAAGTTTGCACCAACTCTCGAGATGAGAAAGGGCAATGCACGGTAGCGAAGAGGCTAGCAATGATGGAAGGGTAAGAGTGCGTATAGTCCATGGACTCAACATTAGTCATAAAGAACTCACATACTTATTGCAAAAATCAATTAGTCATCGAAACAAAGTACTACGCACATGCTCCTAGGAGGATAGATTGGTAGGAAAAGACCATCGCTCGTCCCCGACCGCCACTCATAAGGAAGACAATCAATAAATAAATCATGCTCCGACTTCATCACATAACGGTTCACCATACGTGCATGCTACGGGAATCACAAACCTCAACATAAGTATTTCTACTAATCCACAACTACCCACTAGCATGACTCTAATATCACCATCTTTATATCGCAAAACTATTGCAAGGAATCAAACATATCATATTCAGCGATCTACAAGTTTTATGTAGGATTTTATGACTAACCATGTGAATGACCAGTTCCTGTCATCTCCCTAAATAGATATAAGTGAAGCAAGAGAGTTTAATTCTTTCTACAAAAGATATGCCCACTCTCTAACAATTATAAGTGAAGCAAAAGAGCATTCTACAAATGGCGGTTGTCTAAGTGAAGAGAAACAGGCAATCCAAACTTCAAATGATATAAGTGAAGCACATGAAGCATTCTATAAAACCATACTCAAAAGATATAAGTGAAGTGCAATGAGCTTTCTATAAATAAACCAAGGACTATATCATACCAGCATGGTGCATAAAAGAAAAATGAAAACTAAATGCAAAAGACGCTCCAAGATTTGCACATATCACATGAATGAAACGAATCCGAAAATATACCGATATTTGTTGAAGAAAGAGGGGATGCCTTCCGGGGCATCCCCGAGCTTAGACGCTTGAGTCTCCTTGAATATTTACTCGGGGTGCCTCGGGCATCCCCAAGCTTGAGCTCTTGCCTCTCTTCCTTCTTCTCACATCGAGACCTTCTCGATCATCGAACACTTCATCCACACAAAACTCCAACAGAAAACTTGGTAAGATCCGTTAGTATAATAAAGCAAATCACTACTCTAAGTACTGTAGCGAACCAATTCATATTTTGTTTTTGCATTTTTCTACTGTAATATAGCTTTTTAATGGCTTAATCCACTGATATAAATTGATAGTTTCATTAAAACAAGCAAACTATGCATCAAAAACAGAATCTGCCTAAAACAGAACAGTCTGTAATAATCTGAACATTCACCATACTTATGATACTTGAAAAAATCTGCCAGAATTAGGAAAAATAAACAATGTGTACAGAAAGACAGTGCAAAAAGAATCAGAACCATTTGACGTTCCAGTAAAAAAATAAAAATAGTGCACTATAGCCAAAGTTTCTGTCCTGCACCGCCCAAACCAACAAGCATTGTAAACATCCTAAAGGAAAACCTTGGCACATTATTTTTATAATACAATTGAATTGTACAAGGGGATAATTATTTTTGTTGGAAATTTTCTGTAATCAAGATTCACAAAGTTGCCGTGAGCATGAAAAAAGTTCAAGGAGCTCTCCCACTTCAACAATGCCTGTCTTTCTCACTTTCACTTTCCTTTTTGAAAAAGTTTTGGGTTCCCCTCTTTATTTTTGTTGTTTTTAAACTATATGAAAGCATTCAACAGAAATAAATGACTCTCTAAAACTTCCGGGTTGTCTCCCTGGCAGCGCTTTCTTTAAAGCCATTAAGCTAGGCATATAGTGCTCAAGTAGTGAATCCACCCGGATCCCAAGGTATATCAAAGCCTATTTTAATTAGCAATGATTTGTAATTTAGTAGTGAGCACAAAGTAACATCTATCATGTAATGATGAAGTCTAACTCTCTTAGTATGCATCGGCATGTCATAAAAGAACAATTCATGCACACATAGTAAAGGCCAATGCATAGTATAAACAGCAGTTTCTTGCAATTTTATCATATTGGAAACATAGAGAGGTGGAGATATAGTTCCTCTCTCATAATAATTGCAAGTAGGAGCAGCAAGCACATGCATATTATATTCATCAAAATCATCATGTGTAGTAGTAAAAGGCAACCCATCAGTATAATCCTTAATAAGTGCAAACTTCTCCGATATAGTGTAGTTTGGAGAATTGAAAAAGATAATAGGACTATCATGCATGGGTGCAATAGCAACAATTTCATTCATAATATAAGGAACTATAACAAGTTCATCTCCATAAGCATAATTCATATTGGCATCTTGGCCACAAGCATAGCAAGCATCATCAAAAAGGGATATTTCAAAAGAATCAACGGGATCATAACAATCATCATAGCAATCATCCTTCGGTAAGCACGAAGGGAAATTAAACAATGTATGAGTTGAAGAGTTACTCTCATTAGAAGGTGGGAACGGGTAGCTAATCCGCTCTTCCTCCTTTTGTTCTTTGCTCTCCTCATCATCTTTTTCATCCAATGAGCTCACAGTTTCATCAATTTCTTCTTCCATAGATTCCTGCAAAACATTAGTCTCTTCTTGGACAGCGGAGACTTTCTTAATAAGTGCATTAATATAGGAATTATATTCATAATTATCATAGCAATATTTTAGGATAGCTAAATTTTCAGGCCCATAAACATCATCATCTAAAGCTTCATACTTTTCAAACATAGATTCAATTTCATAAGCACCCTTAAAAGCAACAAATTCTCCTATTTGTTCCACATCATAGAAATCATATATACCTCTAGCATAAGAAGCCAAGGTTTCATTATCATTAAATTTGCATGAAAAGGGAAGGTGTGGAGCATTCATCCTAGAGCAACAATTATAATCGTAATTCAAGCATACTTGCCGAGCATACCACTTCAATATATAAATTTGATCCCATAATAGTTTCCCTTTTTGTGTCAAGCGATAATCCCTAAAGTATTCATGTTGATCCAACATTACTCCCATTATCCAATTGAATGAGGTTTTCTCAGGATTATCAAAGTGGTACATAATATTTTGCACATATTGAGCATCAAGGGTTTTAGGAGGTTCCCCATCTCCATGAGTAGCAAGTACACCTAATTTTTTTGGTATTTCGTGTTCCATATCCATAACTAAAGATAGAGAACAACTAAGGACACCAAATAAAAATTACTTAGTGATAAAGCAAACAAGCACACACGAGAATATTCACCCCACGCTATGACTCCCCGGCAACAGTGGCAGAAAAAGGTCTTGATAACCCACAAGTATAAGGGATCAATTGTAGCCTCTTTCGATAAGTAAGAGTGTCGAACCCAACGAGGAGCTAAAGGTAGAACAAATATTCCCTCAAGTCCAATCGACCACCGATACAACTCTACGCACGCTTGACGTTCGCTTTACCTAGAACAAGTATGAAACTAGAAGTACTTTGTAGGTGTTTTTGGATAGGTTTGCAAGAAAATAAAGAGCACGTAAATAAAAGCTAGGGGCTGTTTAGATGAAGACACAACTAAATTAGTTTTAGTAAAGAGCTTCTTGTTACGAGAAAGTTATTTGTCCCTAGGCAATCGATAACTAGACCGGTAATCATTATTGCAATTTTATTTGAGGGAGAGGCATAAGCTAACATACTTTCTCTACTTGGATCATATGCACTTATGATTGGAACTCTAGCAAGCATCCGCAACTACTAAAGATCATTAAGGTAAAACCCAACCATAGCATTAAAGAATCAAGTCCCCTTTATCCCATACGCAAACAACCTAATTACTCGAGTATGTGCTTCTCTCACTCACGCCACCCACCATAAGCAAATCATGAACATATTGCAAACCCTACAGCGAGGATCCCTCACGCTTGTGCGACACGGAGAGCACCATAGGACAGCACCAATAATAAAACATGCAACTCAAACCAATCTTGATCATCAAATAACCCATAGGACAAAATAGATCTACTCAAACATCATAAGAAAGCCATACATCATTGGGAAATAATATATAGCGTTGAGCACCATGTTTAAGTAGAGATTACAGCGGGTAAGAGAGAGGTTACACCGTTGCATAGAGGGGGGAAGAGTTGGTGATGATGGCGGTGAAGTTGTTGGTGAAGATGGCGGTGATGATGATGGCCCCGGTAGCGCTCCGGCACCACCGGGAGCAAGGGGGAGAGCCCCCCCCCCCTTCTTCTTCTTCTTCCTTGACCTCCTCCCTAGATGGGAGCAGGGTTTCCCCTCTGGTCCTTGGCTCCCATGGCATGGGAGGGGCGAGAGCCCCTCCGAGATTGGATATATCTCTCTGTTTCTCTCTGTTCCTGCGTTCTGTTCTGCTGCCCTTTCACCGTTTCGTATATATATGGAGATCCGTAACTCCGATTAGACTGAAACCTTCACCGTGATTTTTTACCAAAAATTAGCTTTCTTGCGGCCGAAGAAGGGCATCAACCGCCTTACGAGTGGCCCACGAGGGTCAGGGGCGCGCCCTGGGGGGGGCAGGGGCGCCCCCTACCTCGTGGCCACCTCGGGCACCGTCTCGCGTGGATTTTTCTTCCGGAATTTTCCAAATATTCCAAAAATAAGCTCCGCCCATTTTTATCCCGTTTGGATTCCGTTTGATATGGATATTCTGCGAAACATAAAACATGCAACAAACAGGAACTAGCACTAGGCACTGGATTAATATGTTAGTCCCAAAAATAGTATAAAAAGTTGCCAAAAAGTATATAGAAATTGTAGAATATTGGCATGGAACAATCAAAAATTATAGATACTACGGAGACGTATCAGCGGCGACTTGCGCGCCTGCCCATTGAACTATCCAGTGCAGACGGCGGGTGATATATATGATAATTTGCCTCCAATTTGTTGGAAGAAAACTGGGCTTCCCAAGTAGTGACTTGCTCATACTCAATAAACAGCTCATCCAGAAAAATGCGGCCCGGTGTGTTGATGTAGACTAGGCCGTGAGAGACGGATGGTAAAGACGACCGCAACACCAAAGGCGGCTCAGACAGATGAATCAACCGTGGTGCTGTAAACCGGTGCGGGCGGGTAAGTTGTCCTCCTTGTTGTAAGTCGGCGTGGTCGCGAGAGACGGCCACGGCAATGTAAGCCGGCGCGGTCGCGAGAGACGGCCATGGCGTTGTAAGCCGGTTCGGGCATCCGTTGAGTAACAACGACCACCTGTGCCAAAAGATGTTGGCGTGCCTCCATCTCTATGGTATAATGTCACTTTTGTCATAAATAATTACCCTGCATAAATAACATTGCAGACCAAGGCAAAGATAAACTTGTTCTTTGTCAAAAACAACATGTGCTAATAAAACAAACTTGGATGGATACCACCTGATTTGTTTGGACGACGGATGATCCGTTTATCACGACAGAGGTGGCTCAGGCAGACCAGCGACTCAATATAGTTCCGGCGGCTCAGACGGGCGACTTAATATAACCCCGGCGGCTCAAAGCGGCAAGGGCGGCTCCGACGGCTTAACCCAGCAGAGACGGCTCAACGCGGCTCCGGAGGCCCGCGTTCGAGGGTGGCTCAGAGTGGCCCCAGCAACTCAAGATGGCCTCTACGGGCTCAAAAGTGGTACGGACACAGGGTAATTTAGTCGTGGCTTCACAAACCGGCGCAGACGGGAGAGTCATCCGTGGCGCCGTAAGCCGATGCAGCGGGGCGAGTAATCACAGGCGCAATAAGCCGCACCGACGAGCGAGTTGATGTAGACCGGGCCATAGGGGCGGCGACTTGCGCACGTCCGTTCATCGGGTAATGTGGCATGGATGAAAACATTGCTACTGGACGTTGCCTGTGCGTGCTCCATAGCCGCAGTATAGCACATCATTTGTAATGAACAATTGTCCTGCGAAACAATATTACATGCCCAAATAATTATTCTCATACGAATTAACATGCTGATAAAATATAGAGGAAAGATATCACATAATGTATTTGGACAATAGATGCCAAATGTCCGGTAGAATATGTCCAGGATTTTTTTTGTACTGCGATTTTTAACCTTTGAATAGAGAAAAATACTACCAGTACTTGGCCTTGTGTGGGATGCAGCAATGACAGTAGTGACAGCAGTTTTCATTGGCCTGGTGTCCGCTCACAGTACATGCACCCGTGACTCTCCGGCTAGATACGCCATCGTGGCATTTTTTTTAAACAACAAACACCCAGATCTTCTGACTTTTCTTCCAACCGGCCATACTAATCTCTTTTACTCATACCTTCATTAGCAGGCACAAGGGTGCACGAGGTGTGGCCGGGTCTTTTACTCGTACAGAGTAAGAATTTGAAAGGGCGGCCGCACCACAGCAATAGAGGCGGCAGCTCAGAGGCACGCATCGGCAGCAGGAGGAGAGGCCGAGGCAACCACTCGAGGCACGGCGACGCGAGAGCCGACCCGGACCAGCGACCGACCGGAGGCAGAGGTGCGAGGCAAAAGCCGGCCAGGCGCAGCGACAGAGTCCGTGCCCGTGATCTTATCCTCTTCCGGGTCATGGTTGACCTCGGGACTTGATTCCAGCCCACTCACGCACGCGTTGATACAGATTGGTACTACGTGGCATACGGCGGCTGTAGTGGAATTCTTGTCTGACTGGGCGACGCGTAGCAGCCACATCGATAGCAGATCCAAACAAAACCTTATCCAGGTCTCGCCGTAGAATTTTCCATCTGTAGCAACAAACTTGGAAAGACAACTTATTGTTGCCGCTGGATTTTTTCCTTCTTTTCAACCTCGTCTGATGAACTCGGAGTCGATCCTGTGCTAACTCTTTTTCATCTGAACGATCACGAGCTTCTCGAAACCCTGGGAAGAATCCCTCCAAGAACTCAACATCACCGTGCGTGAGCCCCACGGTGGGCGCCAACTGTCGTGGATTTGTCACGGCAGATGTCCTTAGTGTCAGGACTTAGTCGCGAGGCCAATGCATCTATGCGGTAGCTTGAGAGGGGTTGATCGGGACGAGAGACGCAACACACAAGACAAGGATTTAGACAGCTTCGGGCCCCGGGAAACATCATCCGGTAATAGCCCTACATGATGTTTGTGGCTAGATCTCATTATGCTCATCAGGGAGACGCCGCATAAGCCGGCTCCCCTTTAGTTGTGTCTAGCCCTAGAGATTATTGTTCTTCTTGCCTGTCCCTCTTTGGGGAGCCCTGCCCCCTCCTTATATAAGTTGGAGGGGCGGGTTACATATGGAGTCCTAGTAGGACTAGGGCTAGTCTATCTTTTCTTACAAGTTGAATACAAGTCCGGGTCTTGCTTCCGCGTAAAGGAAATATTCATCATCCCTTTCCTCTTAAGCCGGCCCACCATAACATGAGCCGTCCTTCTGGGCCTTGGGCCTAGTCTTCTATCTGACCCGCCGTCGGGGTTATCCGTGAGTCATCAGGCTCGTGAGTTGTCTGAACAGTGAACCACCAGACTCGTGAGTCGCCAGTCCTCCGGCGGGTCACGGTGAAGCGCCAAGTCCGGCCGGGTCATACTTCCGGCCGGGTCATACGGCAGGGTATATCCCCGAAAGGTAGCAAGAAGGATTTCTGGCGCCGTTGTCGGGGAGGCTTACGCGAAGTCAAGTCAAGATTTGATTGCCCGACAACGAGCCATTTCTGGCGTCTTTGCCGGGGAGGTCTACGTAAAAGTTAACATACCAAGTACCCATCACAAACCCTTATCTCCCGCATTACATTATTTGCCATTTGCCTCTCGTTTTCCTCTCCCCCACTTCACCCTTGTTGTTTTATTCGCCCTCTCTTTTCCGTTTGCCTCTTTTTGCCCCTCGCTCTTTCTGCCGTTATGTCTGAAATTGGGGAAATTATTGTCGATATGGACAATAATAATATCATGGAAAATTCTGATGCTCCTGCTGAAGAACCCCCTACATTGCATACAAAAAGATTTCGAATTGGTAGTGGTAATATTATTGGAAAAGGAGTTATTCAAGATTTCTTTACTTGTGTCGGTGCTTTGCCTTCTATGGGTAGTTCCATTCTTCATAGAACTAGTAGTCTTGCGGACGCTATTGCCATGCTTATAGTTGAACTTGAAAGGCAATTTATGCACTTGCACCCTTGCATACAAAGGATTTTCCTAGAATTTTCTAATATAGAGCATTCTTCTATTAAGCGTGCCGCTACTATATTGTTGGCTTATGAGTTCAGATTTATAATAAAAGAGGCCAAAGAAATCTTTGTGCATTATAGGGTGGACGCTGGCCGTCCTCCCATAGAGGCTATCCTCTTTGATTAAGAAGAAATAATGCGTTTTCAATCTCTAGACTATGTTGCTTTCAATGAAAACCTTAGAAAAAAAAGACCCTACCAATGTTCTAGTTGATAGAATTTCTGAACTTAATGATGATTTGGCTATTCGAAATAATGAGCTAGGATATTCTCTCGAGTATAGGCTCACAAAGTTCTGTCAAAAGAATGCTTATAATGATGAATTGGTTGTGCAATACGAAGGGCCGAAAGAGGAACTATACCTCCTAAAATTGATCTTGGGGACTTTTGTCCCATTAAATTTAGCCCTTTTGATTACTTTTGCTTGCCTCAAAGAAAACTTGCTGCTAAACATAGAGAATACGAAATGAGTTGTAATTATCTATCCTATTACTATGGCACTACCTATATCTATCCTTGCTTTTATGCCTAGCTAGGGGCGTTAAACGATAGCGCTTGTTGGGAGGCAACCCAATTTTATTTTTAGTTTTTTTCTTTTTGCTTATGTTTAGGAATAAATATTTGATCTAGCCTCTGGTTAGATGTGTTTTTGTGTTTTAGTTAGTGTTTGTGCCAAGTTAAACCTATAGGATCTTCTTGGATGATAGTAATTTGATCTTGCAGAAAATTCCAGAAAATTTCTGTTCACGAAAATAATTGTTAAAAATCACCAAAACGTGATAAAATATTGATTCCAATTTCTACTGATCAATAAATAAATTTTCTAGGTCGTCCTATTTTGTCTGATTGTTTGGAGTTCTAGAGGTTTGCGTTAGTTACAGATTACTACAGACTGTTCTGTTTTTGACAGATTCTGTTTTTCGTGTGTTGTTTGCTTATTTTGATGAATCTATGGCTAGTAAAATAATTTATAAACCATAGAGAAGTTGTAATACAGTAGGTTTAACACCAATATAAATAAAGAATGAGTTCATTACAGTACCTTGAAGTGGTCTTTTGTTTTCTTTCGCTAACGGAGCTCACGAGATTTTCTGCTAAGTTTTGTGTTGTGAAGTTTTCAAGTTTTGGGTGAAAGATTTGATGGATTATGTAACAAGGAGTGGAAAGAGCCTAAGCTTGAGGATTCCCATGGCACCCCCAATATAATATAAGGACACCAAAAAGGCAAAGCTTGGGGATGCCCCGGAAGGCATCACCTCTTTCGTCTACTTCCATCGGTAACTTTACTTGGAGCTATATTTTTATTCACCACATGATATGTGTTTTCTTGGAGCGTCTTGTATGATTTGAGTATTTTTTTTTTAGTTTACCACAATCATCCTTGCTGTACACACCTTTTGAGAGAGACACACATGATTCGGAAATTATTAGAATACTCTATGTGCTTCACTTATATCTTTTGAGTTATATAGTTTTTGTTGTAGTGCTTCACTTATATCTTTTAGAGCACGGTGGTGATTTTGTTTTATAGAAACTATTGTTCTCTCATGCTTCACTTATATTATTTTGGGAGTCCTACAAAACAGCATGGTAGTTTTCTTTAACAATAATAGGCATGCAATATTAGTAAAAGAAAAATTCTTATGAGTGTGTTGAATACTATGAGAAGTTTGATGCTTGATAATTGTTTGAGATATGAAGATGGTGATATCAGAGTCATGCTAGTTGAGTAGTTTTGAATTTGAGAAATACTTGTGTTAAAGTTTGTGATTCCCGTAGCATGCACGTATGGTGAACTGTTATGTGATGAAGTCGGAGCATGATTTATTTATTGTTTGTCTTCCTTATGAGTGGCGGTCGGGGATGAGCGATGGTCTTTTCCTACCAATCTATCCCCCTAGGAGCATGCGCCTAAAACTTTGCTTTGATAACTTGTAGATTTTTGCAATAAGTATATGAGTTCTTTATGACTAATGTTGAGTCCATGGATTATACGCACCCTTCTTCCTTCCACCATTGCTAGCCTCTCTAATACCGCGCACTTTTCGTCGGTATCATACACCCACCATATACCTTCCTCAAAACAGCCACCATACCTACCTATCATGGCATTTCCATAGCCATTCCGAGATATATTGCCATGCAACATACCACCGGTTTGTTTATTATGACACACTTCATCATTATCATGTTGCTTTGCATGAGCATGTACTTGAGATTGTATTTGTGGCAAAGCCACTGTTCATAATTCTTTCATACATGTCACTCTTGATTCATTGCATATCCCGGTACACCGGCGGAGGCATTCATATAGAGTCATATTTTGTTCTAAGTATCGAGTTGTAATTGTTGAGTTGTAAGAAAATAAAAGTGTGATGATCATCATTTTTAGAGCATTGTCCCAAGTGAGGAAAGGATGATGGAGACTATGATTCCCCCACAAGTTGGGATAAGACTCCGGACAAAAAAAAAAGGAAAAGAGGCCATAAAAAGGAGAAAAAAGGCCCAAACAAAAAAAGAGAGAAAAAGAGAGAAGGGACAATGTTACTATCCTTTTACCACACTTGTGCTTCAATGTAGCACCATGATCTTCATGATAGAGAGTCTCCTATGATATCACTTTCATATACTAGTGGGAATTTTTCATTATAGAACTTGGCTTGTAAATTCCAATGATGGGCCTCCTCAAGTGCCCTAGGTCTTCGTGAGCAAGCAAGTTGGATGCACACCCACTTAGTGTCTTTTGTTGAGCTTTCATATACTTATAGCTCTAGTGCATCCGTTGCATGGCAATCCCTACTCACTCACATTGATATCTATTGATGGGCATCTCCATAGCCCATTGATACGCCTAGTTGATGTGAGACTATCTTCTCCCTCCTTTTTGTCTTCTCCACAACCACCATTCTATTCCAGATATAGTGCTATGTCCATGGCTCACGCTCATGCATTGTGTGAAGATTGAAAAAGTTTGAGAACGTCAAAAGTATGAAACGATTGCTTGGCTTGTCATAGGGGTTGTGCATGATTTAATTATTTTGTGTGGTGAACATAGAGCATTGCCAGACTATATGATTTTGTAGGGATAACTTTCTTTGGTCATGCTATTTTGAAAAGACATAATTGCTTAGTTAGTATGCTTGAAGTATTATTATTTTTATGTCAATATTGAACTTTTGTCTTGAATCTTTCGGATCTGAATATTCATACCACAATTAAGAAGAATTACATTGAAATTATGCCAAGTAGCATTCCGCATCAAAAATTCTGTTTTTATCAGACGACATCGTATGAATTATGGTTGGGGAAGAAACCTAAGCTGTCGTTTCTGAAAGTTTGGGGATGTGATGCTTATGTCAAGAAACTTCAACCTGAAAAGCTCGAACCCAAGTCAGAAAAATGCGTCTTCATAGGATACCCTAAGGAAACTATTGGGTATACCTTCTACCTCAGATCCGAAGGCAAGATCTTTGTTGCCAAGAATGGATCCTTTCTAGAGAAAGAGTTTCTCTCGAAAGAAGTAAGTGGGAGGAAAGTAGAACTTGATGAAGTATTGCCTCTTGAACCGGAGAGTAGCGCAGCTAAAGAAAATGTTTCTGTGGTGCCTGCACCGACTAGAGAGGAAGTTAATGATGATGATCATCAAACTTCAGATCAAGTTGCTCTTGAACCGTGAGGTCCACAAGGACACGTTCCGCACCAGAGTGGTACGGCAACCCTGTCCTGGAAATCATGTTGTTAGACAATGGTGAACCTTCGAACTATGAAGAAGCGATGGTGGGCCCGGGTTCCGACAAATGGCTTGAAGCCATGAAATCCTAGATAGGATCCATGTATGAAAACAAAGTATGGACTTTGATGGACTTGCCCGATGATCGGCGAGCCATAGAAAATAAATGGATCTTTAAGAAGAAGACGGACGCGGATGGCAATGTGACCATCTATAAAGCTCGGCTTGTCGCTAAGGGTTATCGACAAGTTCAAGGGGTTGACTACGATGAGACTTTCTCACCCGTAGCAAAGCTGAAGTCAGTCTGAATCATGTTAGCAATTGTCGCATTCTATGATTATGAGATATGGCAAATGGACGTCAAAATGGCATTCCTTCACGGTTTTCTTAAGGAAGAATTGTATATGATGCAACCGGAAGGTTTTGTCGATCCTAAGAATGCTAACAAGGTGTGCAAGCTCCAACGCTCAATCTATGGGCTGCTGCAAGCATCTCGGAGTTGGAACATTCGATTTGATGAGATGATCAAAGCGTTTGGGTTTACACAGACTTATGGAGAAGCCTGTGTTTACAAGAAAGTGAGTGGGAGCTCTGTAGCATTTCTCATATTACATGTGGATGACATACTGTTGATGGGAAATGATATAGAATTCTTGGAAAGCATAAAGGCCTACTTGAACAAGTGTTTTTCAATGAAGGACCTTGGAGAAGCTGCTTATATATTAGGCATCAAGATCTATAGAGATAGATCGAGGCGCCTCATTGGTATTCACAAAGTACGTACCTTGACAAGATATTGAAGAAGTTCAATATGGATCAGTCAAGAAGGGTTCTTGCTGTATTGCAAGGTGTGCGATTGAGCACAGATCAATGCCCGACCACGGCGGAAGATAGAGAAAAGATGAGTGTCGTCCCCTATGCCTCAGCCATAGGGTCTATTATGTATGCCATCTTTGTGTACCAGACCTGATGTAAACCTTGCCGTAAGTTTGGTAGGAAGGTACCAAAGTAATCCCGGCATGGAACACTGGACAGCGGTCAAGAATATCCTGAAGTACCTGAAAAGGACTAAGGATATGTTTCTCGTTTATGGAGGTGACGAAGAGCTCGTCGTAAAGGGTTACGTTGATGCTAGCTTCGACACAGATCTGGATGACTCCAAGTCACAAACCGGATATGTGTATATTTTGAATGGTGGGGCAGTCAGCTGGTGCAGTTGCAAGCAAAGCGTCATGGCGGGATCTACATGTGAAGCGGAGTACATGGCAGCCTCGGAGGCAGCACATGAAGCAATCTGGATGAAGGAGTTCATTACCGACCTAGGAGTTATTCCCAATGCGTCGGGCCCGATGACTCTCTTCTGTGACAACACTGGAGCTATTGCCCTTGCCAAGGAGCCCAGGTTTCACAATAAGACTAGGCATATCAAGCGTCGCTTCAACTCCATTCGTGAAAATGTTCAAGATGGAGACATAGAGATTTGTAAAGTGCATACGGACCTGAATGTTGCAGATCCGTTGACTAAACCTCTTCCACGTGCAAAGCATGATCAACACCAGAACTCTATGGGTGTTCGATTCATCACAACGTAACTAGGTTATTGACTCTAGTGCAAGTGGGAGACTATTGGAAATATGCCCTAGAGGCAATAATAAAATGGTTATTATTATATTTCCTTGTTCATGATAATTGTCTATTGTTCATGCTATAATTGTGTTATCCGGAAATCGTAATACATGTGTGAATACATAGACCACAACATGTCCCTAGTGAGACTCTAGTTAACTAGCTCATTGATCAATAGATGGTTACGGTTTCCTAACCATGGATGTTGGTGTCAAAACCGGCGGATCTCGGGTAGGGGGTCCCAAACTGTGCGTCTAAGGCGGATGGTAACAGGAGGCGGGGGACACGATTTTACCCAGGTTCGGGCCCTCTCGATGGAGGTAATACCCTACTTCCTGCTTGATTGATCTTGATGATATGAGTGTTACAAGAGTTGATCTACCACGAGATCGTAGAGGCTAAACCCTAGAAGCTAGCCTATGGTATGATTGATGTTGTCCTACGGACTAAACGCTCCGGTTTATATAGACGCCGGAGGGGGCTAGGGTTACACAGAGTCGTTTACAAGGAAGAAGATCTACATATCCGTATTGCCAAGCTTGCCTTCCACGCCAAGGAGAGTCCCATCCGGACACGGGACGAAGTCTTCAATCTTGTATCTTCATAGTCCAACAGTCCGGCCAAAGGATATAGTCCGGCTGTCCGGATACCCCCTAATCCAGGACTCCCTCAGTAGCCCCTGAACCAGGCTTCAATGACGATGAGTCCGGCACGTAGTTTGTCTTCGGCATTGCAAGGCGGGTTCCTCCTCCGAATACTCCATAGAAGATTTTGAACACAAGGATAGTGTCTGGCTCTGCAAAACAAGTTCCACATACCACCGTGGAGAGAACAATATTTCCACAAATCTAATCTGCTGACGACCCTTCATAACGTAACCTCATGCCATGGCATGTTCTTTACATGAACCGTTTTTCCCAATCAGCCTGCCACCGCACGCTTTGCGAGGCGATTTTATTGGCATGTCTTGTCGGAGCAGAGATCGTGTCCCCCTTATTATGGGATTCTCATCAACACGGACGTGGGTAACCCAATCGTGCATGTTGGTATGACTCCTCAATTGTAGGCAAGTCCCAAACGGTCACGAGGAGGACGCTTGGTATTCACCCTCTTTATAAAGAGACCAAGGCCTATCCTTTTTTATTCTCGAACTCAATCGAATCCCCCCCCCCCCGCCCCGAGTTTCAACACCCGAGGCTTAGGTCAGGCGCTTCGAACCTTCAGCCATGTCCGGATCCAACCTTCAAGGTCGGTGGATGCCTTCCTCTGTCACAGAGGAAGACATCAAGAAGCTAACAGAGGCCAGGTTTCTGACCGGCGAGATCTCGCACAGGCTGCCTGCTCAAGGGCAGGTCATTCCCACTCCCGAACCCGGCGAGAGCGTTGTATTCATCTCTCACTTCCTCCGAGGGCTAGGCCTCGCTCTAGATCCTTTTGTCAGGGGGCTCATGTACTACTACGGGCTGGATTTCCATGACCTGGCCCCGGATTTAGTCCTTCATATTTCGTCATTTATTCTCGTATGTGAGGCCTTCCTCCGCATTACCCCTCACTTCGGCCTGTGGCTCAAGACTTTCAATGTGGAGCCGAAGATGATCGAGGGGACACAGAGTCTTGAGAGGTGCCGTAATAAGCAAAGGGCCAATGCCCCATGGCCAGAGGGTTCCTACCAGGAGGTGTCCAGCTTATGGCAACGGGAGTGGTTTTATATCACAGCTCCCCGGGGTACCAAGTGGGTGGCCGCCCCTGCCTTTCGCTCGGGCCCCCCGCCACGACTGACGTCATGGATCAACAAGGGGCTGGACTGGGGGCCAGTAAAGGACGTGCCGATATTGCAGAGCCGCATCCGAGATCTCCTCGAGAGAGATGTCAGTCTGGCCACGGTAATGCAAGTCATGTTAATTCGTCGAGTCCTGCCCTGCAAACGTCGACCCCTCCGCATGTGGGAGTTCAACCCGGAAGGACCGCGAGCTATTCAGCACTTCCTCGGCATGACGCTCGAAGAGATGTAGAAATTGTTCTTTGGACCACAAATAATGTGTCCGGACACCACCGAGGATGCGGGTCTGAGCTGCAATCGTCCAGATACCCAAGTAAGTAGTCCCGTAGCCGAACCCGTTGTCTTTTTATTTATCACAACATCATTCTGAAAAGTCACTTTTTGACCAGGACTGGGTAACAAAGGCGAAGATGATCAGGTGTCCGGCCCCCCTTCCTGAGGTCTCACTGGATCCTGTACTAGCCAGGATGCTGGAGCTTGCACCTTATCAAGCGCCCTCAGGGGAAGATAAAGGGGGCAATAAAGAGGCTAAAAGCGGACCTCACTCACTGTTCATCCAAATCGGGGGAGTTAGCGCCTCCGTGAAGGAGGATAACCGGCGAGAGGAATCTGAAATTCCCCAAGGAAGGAAGAGGACCACCTCTGAAGACCCGGAAACAATGGTTTCCAAACGAGGGAAGAAATCTTTGCCAGAGGGTCCTGCCCCGGGAGGTACCCTTGATGCACAGTGCCCGCAAGGGGATCAGCCCTCCACCGAGCTGTAAGTAAAAAGGTACTTAATAGTGAAAATATCCTGACTTACTTCTGAGGACAATAATCGAAGCATTTATCTTGTAGTTCGGATCGTAGCCCTTCTCGACAGAGTTTGTCTTCGGGGGTTCTTCTTCCGGAGAAGATGGAGAGCGAAACACCTCCCCATGCCACCCCGCCTCATGAGGCGGGCAACCCTGAAGTGTCGTCGCGGAGGGTTTCTCCTGATCCGTCAAGGCCAGAGGGTAATCCTTCGCCACCAAGTCCTCGATTCGGCTCTGAAGAGCAACCGAAGAGTCCGGCACCGTCCGGTGTGCGATCGGACGCACTGAAGGATCTGCTAGAGCAGGCGGCTATCTCAGAAGCGCATCGTATGCTAATGGGTACGGTGATTGAGAGGATTTCATCTGCCGAAAGCGGGTTGCGTGAAGCTTTTATGAGTCTGCTGAAAGTCTTTTAGGTACATGAAATAGTGTATGTTTTTTACGGTACCGCACACGTTAGGTGTGCCCTGTGCAGTTAGTAGCCTGAGACTCGGTTCTTTGTCGAACGGCGGCAAGCAGAGGATCATAGTCGAGTAATAATCAGGCCACCTTCATATGCAGGTGGCGGGAGGTCCGGTGGCTAGCCGGACTGGTGAGTTTGCCGAGCTAAAGCGGCAACTTGATGCGGCGGATGCCGACATCATGCTTGTGAACGAACGGCTCGACGAGGCGCAGGGTATGTGATTTCTCATGTGATCAACACATAGTAAGAGGAGCACGATGCTAGTATCTTTAATATGTTGTGACTGCAGACGGGGCTGCCGCCATGGAGACCCTTCGGGCGGAACTTGCCCGAGCCAAGGAACAAGCTAGGAAAAGTGATGCGGCCACCCTAAAGGCAGTCGAGGAGCTGAGAACCGAACAGGCTGCGCATTGCCAAAGCAAGGATGAAATAGCCAAGATGGCTGTGGAATTGAAGGATGCCGCCGGCCGTTACGAGCTTCTCGAAAATGAAAATCGAGCGAAGATGACGGACCTGGAGAAGGCCACGGTGGCGGCCAAGGACGCCCGCTCTGCAATTAAAGCGATGAAGGAGGAGCTGCGTCAAGCCGGGGATATCACGGCTGGGAAGCCCTTTATGCTGCGGATGAAGTTCGGAGATCCTAAGTACGCTCCTCTTGATCGGCTGTGGAGTTCTGCAGACGCATATCTGGATTTGGCAGCAGGTGCCGCTGATGCGGCCGAATACTTCAAAGATCAAAAAGATCGCGAAGTGGGAAAGCTGTTCTGGTCACAATTTAATGTTCCAGCGCGTCCGCTTCCGTTGAATGAGCGGATGGCCGAATGGGCCGAGCTCCATAGGTTATCCAGGCTTGCCATTAGGTCTGTTGTGGATCATCTGTGGCCGGAAGGGCCAAGACCGAACAGTTATTTTAATTTGGTGCATCAGTTCCTTGGTGCTGTGCTGCGCATCGACACTATGAAGATGCCGGCGTGCGTAGAGGGTGCACGGATGGCGCTTGCCCGTGTCAAGACATACTGGGCGGAGATGGAGGCCACTGCAATTGCAACCCAGAGTTCGGTCGGGGGCCGAGTATCTGCCGAGCACTACTTTGAGGAAGTCCTTGAAGGTGCTCGTTCAATAGAGTCTCAGTGCTCGAAGAATATTATGTTCTAATGACATGTATTCCCATTGTAAAAACAATGTTTATTAAATTATAAAGGCTGCATTTATACTTTTTGCCTGAAAGTACTATGATGCCTCCTGTGCGGTCGTTTGTGTATATATGTATATAACCTGAAAGTTTGCAGTCGTCGGCTTCAGCCCCTACGCATATAATGCGGGGATGTTCACAAAAGATGCGTGTTCACACTTGATCCAACGTCTTGCTCCATTAAGGAGGTGATAGCGCAGCGAACTAGGCAATCGGACTATATTGCTTTAACACTTTCACTTAGCCATAGGAGTTTGACGGTGGGGCTACTATATAGCCCCTGGTGGCTCCGCGCTCGTCCGGATACGGGGCGCGTACATGCCTGGCCGGGAAACGGCCCTTCGTTAATGCGGAGGAATCCTGAAGATTCCGCTAAGTCGTCGAGTGGTTGACCAGTCTCGCGCTTTATCATGACAGTCAGTTTTCGGCTTTCTCTACTGAGGTGCTCGTCCGGATGAACCAGGCACAATCGCGGTAGTTCTCCTGGTGCCACCTTAGCGATAGAGCGGGCGTAAGGTAGCAAAACACAGGAGCCGGGCAAACCCAACATTTGACGAAAGACATGATTCGGAGCTGATGCATATAAGGCCAAACTCGCGACGCCGAACGCTCCCTAAGGTATTCGGTCTTTATAACATATGTCGGGCTGAACAATGCCCTTGATAATGAACCCCGAGTGTCCACGTACGTGCAATATTCTGACGTGGCCAAATGCCAATAATGTCAGCATCCTTCTCGGTTGTATAGAGAATCCGGAGGATGTGAACAACAAGAGACAGTAAAAAAGGTTTACGCAGGGTCTTAATCTAAAAAGAAACCTTTGAGCGGGTCCCTGCTGCACGTCTGCGCCTGTCTCTCCATTGTGCCGTATCCTGGACGGGTGTAGCACGATTGTCATATGTAAAAGAGAGGAACTTAGTTGAAAGTTGTCGTGCAAAAAATTGGTTATTCTAAATAAACCATTTAAAATTCAAGATAAGTAAAGTTGAGCCGAACTAGCGTTGTTTACACGCGGGAAGCCCCTGGTACCGTTTATAAGGGTATAACCATCAAACCAATCTCAAGTATAACTAATGATGCGCCGGACTCGTCTAACCGTGTCTGTGGTCTTAACAACCGGTCATTTGTTCTGGTTGGTGAGGCCGTCTAGTGTTCGGCTGTTAAAGCAGTCGCGCGTTCTTCTGCGCGTAAGAAACGCTCAATATTTCCATTAATTGTGATGGTGCCGCGCGGACCAGGCATCTTAAGCTTAAGAGAAGCATAATGCGGTATAGTTGAAACGAGCGAAAGCTGTTCGTCCGAGTAGTGCTTGATAGCCGCTTCGGAATGGAGCGATGTCAAAGTTTAACTTTTCACTTGATGGTTGTCGGGTGAACGAATCGACCTCTAGTATTAGAGAGCCCGTGGGCGGGCCTCTGGGCCTGTATTACTCCTTGAAGGTAGTATTACTGTGGCTGATCTTTGTCGGGTCTATCCCCATTTTGCGGACTGTGTCCTGATATATCAGATTTAGACTACTGCCGCCGTCCATAAGGACTCGTGTGAGATGGTATCCGTTTATTATTGGATCTAACATCAAGGCAGCCAATCCTTTGTGTCGGATGTTTGTCAGGTGATCCCTACGATCAAAAGTGATCGGATGGGTCAGCTAGGGGTTGGGCTTATGGGTGACGGGCACTACGGCTCGTGTGTTTCGGAGTGCATGTTTGCTTCTCCTCGTCGTCACATGGATCATGTTCACTATTTTGACCTCTGGTGGGAATTTTTTCTGTCCCCCAGTGCTTTGCTGGCGAGGCTCATCATCATCTTCACTTGGCGTCTCCCTCCCCTTATGTTCGGCGTTTAGCTTACCGGCCTACTTGAAGACTAAGGGAGTCCTGGACTAGGGGGTGTCCGGATAGCCGAACTATCATCACGGTCGGACTCCAAGACTATGAAGATACAAGATTGAAGACTTCGTCCCGTGTCCGGATGGGACTTTCCTTGGCGTGGAAGGCAAGCTAGGCGATACGGATATGTAGAGCTCCTACCATTATAACCGACTCTGTGTAACCCTAACCTATCCGGTGTCTATATAAACCGGAGGGTTTTAGTCCGTAGGACGAAGAACAATCATACCATAGGCTAGCTTCTAGGGTTTAGCCTCTACGATCTCGTGGTAGATCTACTCTTGTACTACCCATATCATCAATATTAATCAAGCAGGGTAGGGTATTACCTCCATCGAGAGGGCCCGAACACAGGTAAAAACATCGTGTCCCTTGTCTCCTGTTACCATCCGCCTAGGCGCACAGATTCGGGACCCCCTACCGAGATCCGCTGGTTTTGACACCGACATTGGTGCTTTCATTGAGAGTTCCTCCGTAGCGTCACCGATAGGCCCAATGGCTCCTTCGATCATCAACAACGGCGCAGTCCGGGTGAGACTTTTCTCCCGGATAGATCTTCGTATTCGGCGGCTTTGCACTCTGGGCCAATTCGCAGCCATCTGGAGCAGATCGAAGCTTCGCCCCAGCCATCAGTCAGATTTGGAAGTTTGAACTATCGGCCGATATCGCGGAGACTTGATCTTGACGGATTCGAGCCGCTATAGCGATGCCGCCTTGTCTCGATGGGCATGATCTAGCTCTGCGGCGAGCAAAGCCACGGAGGCCGCACCGGCACCGCTCCGGCCCTCAATCCGGGCGGATTCCCGATCGAGGGCGAGTCGTTGGACACCGCCTCGGGGCTCGATCTCTGGCGATTGAGCCAAACTCTATCCTGTCCCTGCGTGAGCCGTGACTCAAGGTGTCGGACTCCTCTCCGGACTCCGAACCCTCCGCGCCCTGTCGAATCAATTGGGCGCCGGTCATGGAGTTCACCGCCGCGGACATCTTTCGGCACTCGCCCTTTGGCGACATCCTGAATTCACTAAAGTCTCTCTCTTTTATCCGGAGAGCCTGGCGGATTACGGTCGGAAGGTTGGGATGCGGACGACGAAGAAATTAAACGCCCACCACCACCCACTTTGTAGCCACTGCCGATGATTTAACCGACATGCTCGACTTCGACTCGAAGGCGTCGGCGGTATGGACGGCGATGCGGAGACGACCAAGACCCAGCGCCTACTGAGGCCTTTGGAAGGCCACCTCGTCATCGACATATACATGGTGGACATCCCAAAAGATGGGAGCGGCGATGTAACAACGGAGGATGACCCTCCAAGAAGCAACGAAGCGCCCGGCGTCGGTGGCGCGCTCTAGATCCGCCACAAAAAGCGGTGATTCCGGCACGGAGATAATAACACCGGACGATCTTGAAGACAACCCCCTCCAGCGGGACTCGGCGCGGGAGGAGGAGAAGCAAATCCGCACGATAGTGCAGCGAAAGAGAGGTCGAGGCGATAATTATCGCCTCCCTCCGAAGATGAGGCAAGCCTCGGCGACGACAATTTATCGTGCTGAGGATCCCGCCAACAGGGCGTTTCAAGCGCAGGCTTATAGCCACGGCGAACAGCCTCAAGAAAAAGCAGCAACGGCTTAGAGCTGACCAAGACCTGCTAGGCGACGGATGGATGAAGTCCTTGCAGCGAAGAGTATGAACTCGAGCGCCCCTCAAAAGCTACCCCAAACGCAGGTCGTTGCCTCGATCGGAGGAGGAAGCACCCAAGTCACCAGCGTCACGACATGGCGGACCGGCCACCTCGTGGCGCGATAGAAGAGCCTCTAGACCCTCCGTTCAAGCCGTACCCCAACGCCGTTCAAAAAGTACCAGGGCACAGGAAAACGCGCCGGACTTGCAAGATATATTGGAGGATAAGGCAAAACATACAAGATCGATCTACGGATCGCGTGGGCGCCCCACGACACGTGATGATAACCGTCACGCGGATCTGAAACTCGGCGGGGCGAACACAATAGACAAAGCTCACTTGAGCTGCGTCGTGATATAATAATCTGAGGCGCCGCACACCCACTATGCTTTACAGATGAAGTAATGGATCATCAAATCCCTGAGGGCTTTAAACCCGTAAACATCGAATCATACGATGGAACCACAGATCCTGCGGTCTGGATCGAGGATTATCTCCTCCATATCCACATGGCCCACGGTGATGATCTACATGCAATCAAATACCTCCCACTCAAGCTTAAAGGACCAGCTCGGCATTGGCTCAACAGCTTGCCAGCAGAATCAATTAGTTGTTGGGAGGACCTGGAAGCAGCATTCCTTGATAACTTCCAGGGCACATATGTGCAACCACCAGACGCCGATGACCTTAGCCACATAATTCAGTAGCGGAAGAATCGGCGGACAGTTACGGACACGGTTCCTAACAAAGAAAAATCAAATCGTTGGTTGTCCGGATCACGAGGCCCTTGCAGCCTTCAAACATAACATCATGACGAGTGGCTTGCCCGGCACCTAGGACAGGAAAAGCGAAATCTATGGCAGCCCTCACAACCCTCATGACTCGCTTTTGTGCGGAGAGGACAGCTGGCTAGCTCGAAGCAACAACTTGGCCAAACACCACGATAGTTCGGATACCAAGGACAGCAATGGCGGTCGCGTCGCAACAAGAACAAGCGCCGCGTGCGGCGATAATGCTGAAGATCGACCGTCAATGCGGATTCGAGGCTCTAAACCGGTCGTGGAAGAAGCCATTCAAAAAAATACCGGGGCCGTCAACTTGGACCGAATACTCGACCGCTTGTGCGGATACATGGCACCCGAAAACCAGCCAATCACATCAACAGGATTGTTGGGTGTTCAAGCAAGCGAGCAAGTTAAGTGCGAACTCAATGACAAGGGCTGCATAGCGATGACGAGGAAGAGCCCGGCCGCCCGAACAATAGAGGACGAAGGGTTTTCCCACACAAGTGCGGACGGTGAACATGATATCGCAACCCATATACCCAAAAGGGAGCGGAGCGTGCACTAAAGGGCGTATATGCGATGGAGCGATCGCCCAAGTTCAACCCATGGTCTTCCTGCCCGATCACCTTGATCGAAGGACCACCCTACTAGCATCCGTCCGGGCGGTTTCGCGCATTGGTTCTTGACCCAATTATCGGCGGATTTCACCTCACCGAGTCTTGATGGACGGCGGCGGCAGCCTGAACCTGCTTTATCGAGGATACGGTCGCCAAAATGGGCATAGACCCTCAAGGATTAAACCTACAAAGACGACCTTTAAAGGCGTCATACCGGTGTAGAGGCCAATTATGCGGGCTCGATTACACTCGAAGTGGTCTTGGATCCCGGATAACTTCCGGCGAAGAGTTAATCTTCGACATCGTCCCATTCTGCAGCGGCTATCACGCCTTTGCTCGGACGAACCCCATTTGCAAAGTTCAATGCGGTGCCGCTTTTCGCATACCTCAAGCTCAAGATGCGGGCCCTCGAGGAGTAATCACGGTCAATGGAAACACGAGCGCGCTCTCCGAGCGGAGGAGCACACGGCGCCCTCGCGGCGGAGGTGCAAAGCAGCCTCTCACGGCAAGTCTCGAGTCCGGCCACTAAGCGTCCGGACACTGCCAAGCGCGCCCGGAGTAACCTACAACAAGACCGCCTGGCACGATTCAAGCACGCGTAGCAATCCGGCCCCAACCCCAGCCCTCACGAAGTTGCAAAGACAGTACTACGCATACATAACTACGCTCTGGAGATACCATGGGCATAAGGGGAGGGGCACGACCACGGCGCGCCAAGAATGTGGCTCGACCGCACCAGGGGCTCCCGATGGTGTCATTCTTTTTCTTCTTTTTTTTTCCTTTTTTTCAGGACTCCGTTTTCCAGAAGTCCTGTCCAGCACTAGAATCGTCGAACTCACGATGCAACAGCCAGGGAAGCAGAAAGCTACGTCGAGTGTTCGGGTGGTCTCTATTACGAGCATTATACCTGTTTTACATACCATCCATGAGCTTACCCCACGGAGAAGGACATGTTAGATAGTCCCATCCCTTGCTTATCGCACTATTTGTATCGTCCTGCTTTCATTGCAGTACCTTTTTGAATAAACAATACATAGCTTTCTCTTATTATTGTACTCCTTTCTTTGTCTATATATATGTTCATTGTATGACATGTTGCAACCGTACACTTTGGTATGGACAATACACCAGGGGCTTAAGTACCCCAAAATTATGGTGTGATAAGTCCGAACACTTCCACAAGTGTGGCACCCCAAACTTATAGCATTATATGAATCGGCTCCGAATCATGTCTTGGGTCAATAGTTGGGTTAGCCCGGCTCCCGTGTTTTGGTACCTTACGTTCCGTTATATCGGCTAAGGTAGCACCGGGAGAACCACTGCGATTGTGCCCCAGTTGAGCTGGGTCGAGCACCTCAGTGGAGAAAGCTAAAACTGACCGTCATGATAGGGCGAGAGCGATCGCTGTTCGAGAGGTTTTTCGGGTCCCTAAAGACTTATGCCTCTTAGAGCGAGGAACCGGAGTTGTCCGGCCAAAGCGTGGATAGCGCCCGAACTCGGTCTTCGAATACTAGGGGCTTCACGAGATTTAAAATTATAGAATTCTATGGCTAAGTGAGAGTGTTCAAGCATTATAAGTCCGGTTGCCTTGTTCGTTGCGTTGGCGCCTCCTAGATGGACCCAAGAATGGGAACAAGAGCTCAAGTTTATCCCGAACACCCCAGCACTTTCGTGGCATGGGGCTGAAACCAACGACTTGCCATCTCTCAAATTTGATAAGCGGCCGCCGAGAAGGTAATATTTTAAATTAAACAAGCGTTGCTTAGCGCATATGAACAAGTTTTCAGCGTCGGGATAACAAATGCGAGTCTATTCAAAATTACATCTTTGGAGCACTCATCCGCTATTCGGCGGGCACCCTTGAGAGGCCCTCATAGTATATTTGGGCGTGCGATGCTCCTTGCCCTTCGGTGGCCCGTCCGTCACAAGCTTCTCCGCACCCAGTTTGCCCCATTGCACTTTAGCACGGGCAAGGGCCCGACGGACACCTTCAATGCAGACGGAGCGCTTGATGACCTCAATCCGTGGACAGGCGTCCACCAGCCGCTGCACCAAGCTGAAGTAGCTCCCAGGCATGGCCTCCAATGGCCACAGCCGCGCTATAAGGCCCTTCATGGCCTGTTCGGCGACCTTGTGGAGCTCGACCAGCTGCTTCAGCTGGTCGCTCAGGGGCACCGGATGTCCGCCTCGATACCTTGAGACCGAACACCTTTTCCGTTGAGCTCCCCTCCTGGGCGCGGTAGAAGGCGGCAGCATCAGACGCACTACGGGGCAAATCTGCGAACGCTCCTGGAGAGCTCCGAATCCGGGTAAGTAATAGGTAATTGACTTTGACATTCTTGCTTTGCATAAAGAATGCCTTACCCGCCGCTATCTTCTTTAGCGATTCAATTTCTTGGAGGGATCTTTGGGCCTCGGCCTTAGCAGCTTTGGCACTCTCAAGAGCCGAGGCGAGCTCGGACTCTCGAGTCTTCGAGTAACGCTCCAAACTCTCGTGTTTTTCCATGAGAGCTTGGAGCTCTTGCCGTACCTTGGCCAGCTGCGCCTCCCCTTCTATCGCTCGGTGCGTTCCGCAGCCGCTTTGTTTCGACCACGGACACGCTTCCTTGAGGTTGCCACCTCGTTCGTGGCCCTACAGTACCCATGTTATTCCTGTTATTTTTGCAACCAAACCTTTCTATAAGGTATTTCTTTAATAAGGTACTACTTACCTTCCTTGTCCTCGAGCTGCTTCTTGGCTTGGCTGAGCTCGTTCTCGGACCGCTCGAGGCTCTGCTTCAATGCATCGACCTCTGTAGTCAGTGCGGCAGAGGTCAGCAGCGCAGCCTGCATTCCCATATTGACATACTTATGTTAGACTCCTGCGTATATCTTTTAGATCCTTAGTCCGGCTTTTCTTTTCGAACACCGAACTAAGCATTAGAACTCTTGTCTATGCGGTAATATTTTTACATATTATAAACTTACCTCAAAGCCTGTTAGAAGGCTGGTACAGGCTTCGGTCAGCCCGCTCTTGGCGGACTTAACTATCCGGATCACCGCACTCATAACAGTGTGGTGCTCCTCCTCGATGGAGGCACTGTTAAGCCCCTCCAGTAAGCTATCCGGTGCCTCCGGTTGGACGGAGGACACCGACGTCTTACCCTTCTTACAAAGGGACCGCTTGCCGGACTCCGGAACCACTGAAGGTTCCGGCATTGAGTCCGGACAAGGGTCGAGCTTAGAGCCACCGGGGGTCTTGCCCCCCACGCGCCCGGAGTCCGGGAGGTCGCCTTGTGGCGCCTCCTGCGCCACTTCCTCTTGACCAAGCCCCTCTTGGGGCCCCGCCGTGGCGTCGTCCACAGCGTGAGGTGAGGAGGCGGTCGGAAGTGAAGTACTCTCCATTTCCGACGAACCCAGGGACCCGCTCGTTGAAGCGGCGAACTCGCCCTCGGGCGGGCTGCATGATTGTTCGACATTAGAGAACACTACGTGATAATGAAAAGCCATGGGTATCCGGACACTTACGATCTCGCCAGGGGCTTGGCCCTTGTTGGCCAATCCTCCTCGTCGCTGTCGATGTTGGTGGAGAAGTCCAGAGGAAGGGTTCTTCCCTTCTTGGACCCTCCGGCCTCCCCAGTTGGGGCGGCCTTCCTTTTCCTCTCCTCCCCTGGGAGAAGCTTCTTTCCTCCTCCTCGTCCTTAGGAGAAGATTCGCTTGAGAATCGGCAAAGACTGGCGTGGGAGCTCCTTGAGTTCCGTGGCCTCCTTCTTGGCCTTCTTCTCCGGCACCACGTAGGGTGCGGAGCCAGCAACCCGTCAATCAGGCGTCCGCTGGTCTTCCGGCAAAGGAGCAGACAGTTAATCTGTCCGGACGTCTTCAGCCAGATCTGTCAAAGATTAGGGAGTTTAGATCCCACATAGAGTCAATCTATGGAGAAAGAGTCCGTAAAGGGTAAAATAACTTACCTCGCCACTTGACACCGCGAGCTGTATCCGTGATCTTTGTTAGCGGAGGCGGGGCTTCACACCTTGAACAGCACCTTCCGGACATCTTACGTGCGTGGTGTCGAAGAGCCGCTCAAGGATCGGTCTTGTGCGGATCGAACTCCACAAATTAAAGGCCCGTTGTTGGCATGGGAGAATCCAGCGGATGAGCATCACCTGGATTACGTCGACAAGCCTAAGATTCTTGTCCACCAGGTTCCGGACTCATTTTTGGAGTCCGGATAGCTCGTTCGAATTCCCCCACATCAGGCCCGTCTCTTTCCATGACAAGAGCCGTGTGGGGAAGCCAGATCTGAATTCGGGGGCCGCCACCCATTCGGGCTCGCGTGGCTCGGTGATATAGAACCACCCCGATTGCCACCCCTTTATTGTCTCCACAAAGGAGCCCTCGAGCCATAGGACCTTGGCCATCTTGCCAACCATGGCGCCTCCGCACTCCGCTTGATTGCCGCCCACTACCTTCGGCTGGACGTTGAAGATCTTCACCATAAGCGAAGTGGGGCTGGATGCGAAGGAAGGCCTCGCACCTGACGATAAACGCCGAGATGTTGAGGATGAAATTCGGGGCCAGGTCGTGGAAGTCCAGGCCGTAGTAGAACATGAGCCCCCGGACAAATGGGTGAACTGGAAAACCTAGTCCGTGGAGGAAGTGGGGGAGAAACACCACCCTCTCATGGGGCCCGGGGGTTGGAATGAGTTGCCCCTCATCGGGCAGCCTGTGCGCGATGTCGCCGGACAAATATCCGGCCTCCCACGGTCTTGTGATGTGACCCTCCATGACGGAGGAGGCCATCCACCTGCCTCCCGCTCCTGACATGGTTGGAGAAGGTTGAGGCGGGATGTGCGGACTTGGGCGCTGGAGCTCGAGTGCGCGAGAATGGATGAGCAAAGGAGGAACAAGGCGTGGGTGAAAAGGTGGATCCTTATCCCTTATATGGACGGACGAAGCTATCGTCCCCACCACTGGTAAACTCGCTTATCTCCCAAGCGCCGTAATCAATGGCGCGGATGGGTTACTACGTCCGTATTGATGAGAATCCCGAAATAAGGGGCACGATCTATGCTTTGATAAGGCGTGCGGAAACCGCCTCGCTAAGCGTGCTAAGGTGAAATGGTGAAAACGATTCATATAAAGGCCTGGCCGTGGTGTGATGTCACGCCACGGAATACGTCGATAGATCGTGCAAAGTTATTCTCTCTACGGTGTTATGTACAACTTGTTTTGCGAGCGGACACTATCCTTGTGTTCAAAACCTTCTATGAAGTATTCGAGGAGGAACCCGCCTCGCAATGCGAAGACAATCGAGACGCGCGGACTCATCGTCATTGAAGCCTGGTTCGAGAGCTCTTGAGGAGTCTGGACTAGGGGTGTCCGGATAGCGAACTATCATCACGGCGGACTCCAAGACTATGAAGATACAAGATTGAAGACTTCGTCCGTGTCCGGATGGGACTTTCCTTGGCGTGGAAGGCAAGCTTGGCGATCGGATATGTAGATCTCCTACCATTGTAACCGACTACATGTAACCCTAACCTATCCGGTGTCTATATAAACCGGAGGGTTTTAGTCCGTGGGGCGAAGAACAATCATACCATAGGCTAGCTTCTAGGGTTTAGCCTCTATGATCTCGTGGTAGATCTACTCTTGTACTACCCATATCATCAATATTAATCAAGCGAGTAGGGTATTACCTCCATCGAGAGGGCCCGAACACAGGTAAAAACATCGTGTCCCTTGTCTCCTGTTACCATCCGCCTAGACGCACAGTTCGGGACCCCCTACCCGAGATCCGCCGGTTTTGACACCGACAAAGACCCAGCATTCTCTGTGGGTATGATTTGCAGGTTTCTCAGGGGTGCCATGAATCTGACATAATTTGTCTAGAATCTTGTTTAGGCTGGACGGTCCATCTCTGTTGCCTTTGAAAGGCTTTTTCCGCTGACCTGGTCGAGAGCCCCTAAAGCCGGTGTTTACCGCCGTGTTATCTGGGCTGTCTTCTTTATTCCGGTGCTTGTTTTTACTGCGTCGTGGTTTTCCATTGCCATCACTGACTTCGGATGTGCTTGGGTCGCTGGTGCTACTGCGGGCTAACCAGCTATCCTCGCCCGCATAAAGCGGGTCATGAGGCTTGTTAGGGCTGCCATTGTTCTCGGTTTTTCTTGGCGAGGTGTCAAGCGATCCATTACGTCTCGGATCTTTGTGTTTGAAAGCTGCTAAGGCTTCGGTGTCCGGGTAGTCGACGATTTGGTTCTTCTTAGTGAGAAATCTGTTCCAAAGCTTTGTGGCGACTCTACAGGCTGTTGAACTATATGACTTAAATCGTCTGCATCCGGAGGTCGGACATAAGTCCCTTGAAAATTAGCCCGAAAAGCATCCTCAAGCTCCTCCCAACTTCTAATTGAGTTTTTGGGGAGGCTTTTCAGCCAGTGCCGAGCTGGTCCTTTCAGCTTGAGGGGCAGATACTTGATGGCGTGGAGATCGTCTCCGCGAGCCATGTGAATACGGAGGATAAAGTCCTCGATCTAGACTCCAGGGTCTATGGTTCCGCCGTATGCCTCTATGTTCACTGGTTTGAATCCATCTGGAAATTTGTGGTCCAGCACCTCATCGGTGAAGCATAGGGGGTGTGCGGCGCCCCTATATTTTGTTGTGTCGAGGCGTTCTGATGGTTGTAGTGTTCGGTTTTTGTTGTGCGCTGGAGCACGTTTCCTTGATCCGTAGATGGATCTGGTTGCGTCGGTCTTCTGGTGCGAGTCTTCATGTGAGGCGTGTGCACACTTATGTGCGGCCTTGTTAGCCGCCCTATTGCCGCCACAAGGTGGTTGATCCGACCGGTCGGTCGTTTTATTTTTTGGTTGTGTGGGCTCTAAGGCCTCGTCCTCAAATTCGGGCAACAGCTTGCGCTTTGGATAGCTATTCATGTGGTAACTACCACCATACTTTTCTTCGTTGTCGAGCACTTTGTTCCATCTACTGTTGAGCGTATTCTGCGCGGTTTTAAGCCTTTGCTTTTGCTTCTTCAGACTCCTCGCGGTGGCAATAAGCCTTCTGCGGAGGTTCTCTTGTTCCAAGTGCCTTTCCGGGATGATGTGTGCCTCTTCGTCCGGACTGTTTTCCTCTTCGGAGGGAGGTTTATGAGCTATATCCTCGGCGTCGCCGTGTCCGGACAGCGGAACCGTACTACATTCGCCGCTTGCTGGTTCACTGCTGTTATCGCCGTTTTTGCTGAGGCGGGATTTGGAGCGGCGCCTACGCCGACGCTTTGGTTGCTTCTCGAGGGAGCTATCCTTCACTGCATCCTCCTGTTCCTCGTCATCGTTTTCTTTGGGTGTATCCACCATGTATATGTCGTGTGATGAAGTGGCGGTCCAGCGCCCTGTGGGCGGTGGTTCCAATTCATCTCCTGCATCGTCGTCTAAGCCGTCGATGTCTTCGGAGTCGAAGTCGAGCATGTCGGTTAAATCGTCGACAGTGGCTACTAAGTGGGTGGTGGGTGGGGAGTGAATTTCTTCGTCGTCCACATCCCATTCTAGCCGGACATAGTTCGCCAAGGTTCTCGACAAGGAGAGAGACCTTAATTTAGCACATCGTTGAAGGGCGAGTCTTGAAAGATATCATGAGGTGAACTCCATGATCGGCGCCCAATCGGATTTGATAGGCATGGGCGCAGCGGCTCAAGTCCGTGGCGGAGATGAATCCAGTGGTTCGGCATCACGGCTCGTGAGGGTAAGGTCGATATCCAGCTCTATCGCCACGGCTGAAATCGGCCTCCATTGCGGGTCTATCCACCCGTCCCAGATGGCTCAATTTGCTCCGGATTAAAGGCCAGAGTAGTTGCCGGTGTGATCTCCCGAACACCGTCCGACGGCAGAGCTATATCATGCTCGTCGTGATCGTGCGGCGCACCTGGCAAGGGCTCGAACCCGTTGAAGATCAAGTCTCCGCGGATGTCGGCAGTATAATTCAAGTTTCCGAACCTGACCTAGTGGCCAGGGGCGTAACTCTCGATCTGCTCCAGATGACCAAGCGAGTTGGCCCGCAGTGCGAAGCCGCCGAATACAAAAATCTGTCCGGGGAGGAAGACCTCACCCTGGACCGCATTGTTACCGATGATCGAAGGAGCCATCAAGCCTTATGGCGACGGCACAGTGGAACTCTCAATGAAAGCACCAATGTCGGTGTCAAACCGGCGGATCTCGGGTAGGGGTCCCGAATCGTGCGTCTAAGGCGGATGGTAACGGAGGCGGGGACACGATGTTTACCTAGGTTCGGGCCCTCTCGCTGGAGGTAATACCCTACTTCCTGCTTGATTGATCTTGATGATATGCGTGTTACAAGAGTTGATCTACCACGAGATCATAGAGGCTAAACCCTAGAAGCTAGCCTATGGTATGATTGTTGTTGTCCTACGGACTAAACCCTCCGGTTTATATAGACACCGGAGGGGGCTAGGGTTATACAGAGTCGGTTACAAGGAAGGAGATCTACATATCCGTATTGCCAAGCTTGCCTTCCACGCCAAGGAGAGTCCCATCCGGACATGGGACGAAGTCTTCAATCTTGTATCTTCATAGTCCAACAGTCCGGCCAAAGGATATAGTCCGGCTGTCCGGATACCCCCTAATCCAGGACTCCCTGAATGGACATAGGATGTCATTGATAACGGGATCACATCATTAGGATAATGATGTGATGGACAAGACCCAATCCTAAGCATAGCACAAGTTCGTAGTTAAATGCTAAAGCTTTTCTAATGTCAAGTATCTTTTCCTTAGACCATGAGATTGTGCAACTCCGGATACCGTAAGGGTACCTTGGTGTGCCAAACGTCCTACGCAATGGCGGGTGGCTATAAAGGTACACTACGGGTATCCCGAAAGTATCTGTTGGGTTGGTGCGGGATGATGTGTTATGGAGCGAGTAAAGAGACTTGCCGTAACGAGATTGAACAAGGTATCGGTATCTGACGATCGAATCTCGGCAAGTGCTATATCGGTGACAAATGGAATCGTATCTGGGATTGATTGAATCCTTGACATCGTGGTTCATCCGATGAGATCATCGTGGAACATGTAGGAGCCAACATGGGTATCCAGATCCATTTGTTGGTTATTGGCGGAGAGATGTCTCGGTCATGGCTGCATAGTTCGAACCCGTAGGGTCTACACAAAGGTTCGATGGCGCTAGGGTTATAGGGAATAGATGTACATGGTTACGAATGTTGTTGAGTCCGGATGAGATCCGGACATCACGAGGAGTTCGGAATGGTCGGGTGAAGATTTATATATGGGAAGTCGATTTGATCCACAGAAAGGTTTGGGTTTATCGGTATTGTCTGGGACCACGAAGGGGTTCCGGTGGTCCACCGGGAGGTCCACCTGCCTCAAGGACCTAATGGGCTGTAATTGGGGGAACCAGCCCCTTAGTGGGCTGGTGTCCCCCCCCAGGGCCCAAGGCGCCTAGGGTAGGAAACCCTAGGGGTCGCCGCCCTAGTTGGAAACCCTAAGGGGACCGCTCCCCCCAGGCCCCCCCAGATGGATCTAGGGGCGGACCCCTCCTTCCCTATATATAGTGGGGTTTTGGGGCTGCCAGAGACACGAGTCTCCCTCTCTCTGGCGCAACCCTACCCTCTCCCTCCTCGTCTCTCGCGGTGCTTGGCGAAGCCTGTTTGGAGTGCACGCCTCCACCACCACCACGCCGTCGTCTTTCTTCTTTGGACGGAGTCTTCCCAACCTCTCCTCTCTCCTTGCCTGGATCAAGGCGCGGGAGGCGTCACCGGGCTGCACGTGTGTTGAGCGCGAGGCACCGTTGTTCGGTGCTTAGATCGGATTCGCCGCGATCTGAATCGCCGTGTACGACTCCACCGACCGCGTTCTTGCAACGCTTCCGCATCGCGATCTTCAAAAGGTGTGAAGATGCACTCCCCTCTCGTTGCTAGTAAGCTCCATAGATTGATCTTGGTGATGCGTAGAAAAATTTTAATTTCTGCAACGATCCCCAACAGGCTACACCCTTGATGCATACGAGTTAATGTGTTGGATTAGCCATCCACTGCATGTGTTCAGGGGTTTTTACTTGGTACTCAAGAACTCAAGAAGGCCGGCTGAGACCTACTGTACTGAAAAATAAGAGTATTTTGCACAACTATATGGCTATATCGGACGCCAGCTGAGAATGAGCTGACTTATATAGAAAAATCATCTACTAGGGAGCTATACTTCTTTTAGGTGGGATGCTCATAATCATTACACTCTGACCTGTAATTGGTAGTATGATCAAAATTAAACGTCTACTAGGGAGCTAGTACTTCTTTCAGTGGGGATGCTCATAATAAATGAGCGCAGATGTGCTCCTTATGGCAGTACTGAGCTGCATGAAGCTACATGATTGTCGAAACACATGGTATGTAAACATCAATTCAACACCAACGTTCTTATATAAGTGTGAGAGGAGAGATCGATGGAACACTATTGTTAGTATATACTCCTATAAAACAAGATGAACATTTTGTACGTCTGTGCGTCTGCGTCGAGAAAGGAGTAGAGCCACGCAACGCTAGGTTCAGATCAGCATAGGCAAGCAATGCACATAGGATTTGCACTTTGCTAGACTTGTTACTTTCTACAACGACGAAGAAACCCATGGGTAATCTAGGACCAGGAAGCATCAGGATTCACGACCACACTGATTTCATACTGCGCACGAAGCAACATCATCACAATGGTCAGCCTAATATAGGCTCATGTTGAAGGATTTGTCAACGGACTAGAACCAGGTAAGGTAGTAGGACCTTACAACAACTTACTACGTCGCTAGCCAGTGTGCTACCTGCGACTTCTTATCTAAGACTAGTGGTTGGGGCGCCACCCGGTGGCGCCGCCTGAGTGAAAGTTAGGGCGGTGCCAGGTGAGAGGCGCCCCTTTTTCGTTCTTGTTTGCAAAAGCAATGCACAACATTTTTTTGAAATATCCTCTCAACATTTATTATAACAAGCTTAATAGCATCAGAGTCAAAAGAGTTAATTTGGTACAAGAAAAAGAGCCGGCAGAAAAATCCTCACCAAAGCCACAAAGAGAAATAAAATACAGTGCTAGCTACTGGCAAAAAATAGAGGTAAACTGATATAGCTACAACAAGCAAAGATCCTCTAGAATGGCCTTTCATAAGACTACTTGACTACTTGCAGATTTTCAATCAAGAATACTTGGCTACCCGTAGACTTGTTTTTTCCTGTCAAATAGTCCTCTTGTAAAGGGTTACCTCCTTTAGTAGTTCTACAATAGTTCCACCAACTGGATCATTTTTTTGTTTTTGTCAATCCCAGCAATCTTCATGGCTAGTCAATTTATTACTCCCATGTGATCATCCATCCATGAGAGACAGACCTGTAATTGAAAAGCTTTCTGAAAGAGGTCAAACTCACGAAATTGAAAACACACTACATTATCAGAAGATATATCTAACCAAGCAGCAGTGGGGGAAAACACCACCCCAAAAATCATTTTTCAACGTCCTCCTCGTACCCACTGCCTATGATGCTTACCTATTTAGAGAAGAAGTGTCAAGAGATGCTTATCTGTTGTGGTACTAAACAAAAATATGATAAAAAATAGGAAGAGATTCTAGGTTGCTACCTAGCTACCTGCTTCCCATTAACCTCCTCCTATCCTCATCAGGTCACCATCCCTGCTTCCTCACGCCGCTGAGACTACACACTCCCTGGTTGGTTCTTTCAATGCGTGGCAACAAGAGATGGTTATGCTATTAAGATTCCTATAAACTGAAATATATGAGAAACTGCGGACATGATTAATAACATATCACAATTCAAAATTAACTTCTAGCTTGCACACATCAACCCTGCACACAACTGCTACCTCCACCCAGGCTTAATCCATCTTAGTGAACGAAATTAAGTTAAGTTAAGCAAGCATCACTCATGCATGAAATCTTCTGCTCCTTCTGTACTTGCACCATCTGGGGAAGAAACTTAACATGTTAGCATGTTCGCAAGAGCTGAGACATTTTGGTTAAGCAACCATCACTCAAAAAAAAATAAACAAGTAACATGGGTTTGCATTAATAATCATATAATTTGTATCAAATAATAAAGAATTATACAATGTCTAACATGATTACAATATGTGCAATAAATCAACATGTCGTTGTCAACCTCAAGCTACTAATTATTCTACTAACGAACTAAAATTGCAAAGTAGACATCACCATCCCTGAGCCTATAAATTATACAATGTCTAGAGCGAAGAATAAAAATACGTTTTTCTCGACCTTGATGGGAATATAGGCACCAGCAAAAATATTAAGGCTTAGCGGAAATGTTTAAATACTGTACCTTTCAACAAATGCTAATATTTGGCGCCCCATGTCTTCAATTGTTGATGCCTGTGAGTTTAATTATTAGTGGACCATCAGGCATAATTACAGAAATATCACATGAGTACACATACCTTTGATTCTAGGTTCGCCTAGATTGTTGATTTCGCTGATGCTTTAGCACGGTCTGGTTGGGTTTGGTCAACTGCAATAAAAAACGAAGTTTCAGCCAATAAATGAACCATAAAAAACTCAATGTCTGATGAATATATATGCCCTGAATATCCAATGTGAAGATTAACTTCCTTTTCTTGGCTTCTTGTCGCCCTGCATACTCTTGAAATTGCATCTAAACCGTTTTCTTGGCTTCTTGATGTCTCACTGTTAGCAGTCATAGAGATCCAACATGGCAAGTCAATTAACTGAATAAATGAATAACACTGAGAGAAGGGCAGAGTAGGAACAGCTGCACATCGGCTCCAAACGACAGCACGACAGGAAGCAGCTTGCCAATGTTCTAGTGATCATCAGAAGTCCACAAAGGAAAAATCACAACAAAACAAGAATAAAAAAGATCTTATTTTTCTGGCATCTCTCACAAGCCACATAAGACACACAATCGCAAATACGTCAGTCAGAGCACATAACAAAGTGCCAGAGTCCTACATATATGAAACAGACATGCATGTTCATGGAAGTTAATCACTAGATGAATGATAGCTTGAGAGCTTGATGCGTTTACGCAACCGCCTTGCTCGTCAGTACATCGATGCCACCATTTTGTCTTCCTGCCGTCGAAAGCAACCTTCTCCTCCTCCTGCACATAGTCTGTGCTGCTTAGGGCCTATGCAACGCCGTTGCCCGCCAGCTCGCTTAGGTGAGCACCCTATTAAGCCTTCTTGTACCCGATCTACTTATTCAACGACAGTTTCATCATTTAAGATTGGGTGTAATACACACATGAGCAGGCCAGTTGGACCAAAGCTGTGGGAGTACAAGGTCTTCCCTGCTGTTATTTATCCAAGTGAAATACTCCTATGTCTTGACAATTATCCTTATGTCTAGCTATCTGCTCATTCTCGTCATTATTAAATTAGAAAGAAGTAAACTGTGAGACCCTGCCCTGTTTTGCTTAACTACAGGGAAAAGGTACAGATATGTCTACCTATTTATGTGCAGATAAGTTATAAATCAGCATGTTCATCTGAGGACTAATGAAACTGAAACACTGAAATTAGCAGCATAGTACAACTACTGAACCGGTAAAGAAAAACAGTCTTACAGTATAGGTTAAAAAAAACCTAAATCTATAACATGTGCATCCTGCAGAAATAGGTTTGAACCAATACATCGTGTAGGTACTGTACAGGGCCATATCCAGTGCGTCTTATTTTGTAGTTAACCATAAGCATTCGAAAATAAAAAGGGGGCACCATTGATATCAACATCAAAATTGAATATTTATGCCTACTAACAGAGACATCATGAGGTAGAAGGTGCAACAGGTTTAACGTGACACTAAATTAGACAAAGGTAACAACCTCACTTCCAAACCAATTTAGCATCTCCGATCTACACATAGAATCTATACCATTTGCTCATCAAACAAATTAGGATAGAGTAGCCATATACCAACAGAATAGAAGAAACTGTTTAAGATCAAGCCATCTAAAGGGGGGCTCGTGTTGTAGATGCAACCGATAGATAGAGCAGCACCTGCAGCAAGATAGAGAAGTTACATCAAACAGAGGCCAAGGACACGGCCTGGATGGAAGACAAAGCAACCAGCAAGGCAAATTAAAAGGGGCGGGATGTTATATAGTACAGATATATAAAATATGCATTTATATTTAACTATACATGTATTCATTCCATCTATCTATTATCCTGATTATTTAGGACATTGTTTTTCAAACTGTCAACAAAGAATTTTCTAAAATGTTATGGACCACAAGATGCTATATAAATGAATATACGTATCACCATAATTAGGAAATACCATGGAAAGAAAACTGGAAGATGTCGGACATCAAATGTGAAGTAGAGGCACTGTGGATAACAAATCAATGATTTGTATATGCAGCAGCAGCAACCTAAGGTCCTTACATGGAGGAAAAGCATGCAAAGTGAAGATGGTTCCTGGCCTAGAAAAGGGGAGAAGTCGAGGTGAAGAAATCGACAGATAAAAGATTGACCTGGACTCGGGAAGACAACGGCCATGGAGAAAGGACCTAGTGGATGCAGTGAGACTTCGACACTTGCTCTTCCTCGTCTAAAACAGTAAGAAAATGCAAACACAGAAGCACAGCAGATATATAGAAATATAAAACGCGAGACCTGAAAAATTTAATATAGAAGGGTGTGATATGTGAAGCACCATTTTTCCAATAGTAGTGAAGGAGTCCAGCAATGGTCGGCCTTATGAAGTCACCTAGCAGTTTGCTGGCCAGTTCCATCAACCTGTACTTCAATTAGCATGGAGGTTATTTCAATTAGCATCCCGAGGCTTGCAAAGTAGGTGAAAACACATCTGACAGCAACCACCTAGAGATAGATAAAAGGAAAACCGCTACCATGCAAATCGAGACAATCGTCAGGCAGACATCACCTTCCACTCCCAAACAAATATAGCAAACATAGAACCAATAAACTTGGAGACTTGCATGTTAGATTGCAAGAACTCTCCTGCACACCAAAGTAACATGGCCTCCTGCAGAACAAAGGGATCTAAGAATGGCCCATAGACCAACTGATGTAGCAGAGAAAACGCAACAAATCTGAATCACAGCACGACATCCGCTAGAAACCATTGATAGTACTCAACTCGGAACTTGGAAAGAGAGTTACTAATTTCATCATGAAGAAAGATGGTTAAACTGACCGGCTATACAGATGAATAATAAAAAAGACAAACGAAAGAATCAGCATGGGGAAGATTTGGTGCAGTCTTCTCTACAAACTTGAGAAACTGTCTAACCTATCTACTGAACCACTAATGTGCTACCACCACGGAACAGAGAGAGGGTCAGGGAAGAAAGATAAGGGAAGGGAGAGGGGACCTGCACGTGAGGGAAGGCTGGCCTCACCGGCATCCACCCGTGGTGGAGAGAAAGAACTTTAGGAGGAGCACGTGGACGACGGCTGCCTCGAGCGGAAGAACGGCAGACGGCGGATCTGACGGCCTATCACTGCAGTTGTCAACACCAACCCTGTTGCCCTCGTCAGGCAGCCCCGTCGCCGTTCACCAGCGCCGCGTGGCCGCGCTGCACCGTGGACGACATACTCCTCCCCCTCCTCCTCCTCGTGTGGGGAGATCACGATGGCGAATCCCTCATTTTAGGGAGCCGTCGCCCAAGTCAACCCATCTTTGTGCTTCTTCTTGCTCAGCACCAAGACGGAGAACAACTACTCATGAGGTAGAGCGACGGTGGCGGAGAGCATAAGGGAGAGTGGAGACCAGGCTGGCCGGCGGCGTGTTGCTGCAATGTCATGGAGAGGGGGCGAAGCATTGGCGGCGGCGGCGAGGCAGTGAAGAGACGAGAAGAGGAGGAGATTGCGTGTGGGGCTGGGCCTCAATGCACGCGGCCTTTTTGCTGCGTGTACACAAAATCCTCGAACGACATTCAGCGCGCGGGTCCAGCGCCGACGTGGCTAGCGCGGGCGTTCGCCCTTGATGCATACCTGAATGTGTTTAATGGCATCCGAGTTTATATGAACTATCAGCTAGTTCATATCTAAGAAACATGAACATTTTATAAAAACAGGAATAGAGTTAAACATCTTTCAGGAACTTCATGTCTAAGAAACGTGATTTTTTTTAAAAAACAGGAACCGAATGGAAAACATGAACATTTTTAAAATATAACGAACATTTTTTCCAAATCGTAAACAATTTTTGTATTTGCAAACAAAGTAAAAAATGTGACTTCTTTTTGAATTTGTGAAGAAATTTGGAAAGCTGAAACATTACTTGAAATTCGGAAACATTTTTAGATTTGTGAAAATAAATAAAAAGCGAATATTTTAAAATTCCCACAATTTTTGTGAATTTCAGAATAAATTTTCAAAACATGAACATTTTAATTTGTGAACAAAATTAGAAACTGGATACAATTTTTGAAGTTCCCAAACAGTTTTTGAATTTGCGAAAAAAATTCAAAACATGAACATTTTTAAAATTTCCCAACAAAATTTTGAAATGAGAACATTTTTTTGAAATTTCCAAAAATTGTCTAAGTTTGTGAAAAAAATTAACATGCGATAATTTAAAAAATTTCTGAACATTTGTTGAAAAAGAAAATAAAGAGAGAAAAGGAAAAGGGAAAAACTAAAAAGAAAAGAAAAAGGGGAAAGGAAAAAAATAAAAATAAAACTAAATAGGAAAAGAAACCGGAAAAAAACCAGTTCGGAGAACCTTCTGGATGGTTCCCAAAACCGATAAAACAAAATAGAAACCTGCTAGAAGGTTCCTAAAACTGGGCCCGTCCAGTTCACTCGATCCCAATGCGTTTGCTCGCCGTTATGATGCAACGAGCGTCCAATAGGGATTTCCCACCTAAAGCACGTCTTCACCGCGGGTTACCATTACTGGCGCCCATGTCGGCGTAAACTGGGCCGACTCGGATCGCCTCATTCCCTCGATCACGGTTGACCAGTCGACCATCGGACAATTGACCAAACAAGCATTAACTTTTGACATAAAAATAAAAAGATAAAAATTCCTGAAAAAATCATGAATACAAATCTTTTCTTGAATTTTAAAAGAACTTCCACAAACTTCAAAAAGTTCATGAATTTAAAAAGGAGTTCAATGATTTAAAATTTTAACCAAATTTCAAAAAAAAGTTCATTGATTTTGAAAAAAAAAGTACATCAATTTTGAAAAAACATCGGATTTGAAAATAGCACATCCATTTTGGAAAAAGTTCATCATATTTAAAAAGTTCACAAATTTTAAGTTTGAAAATAGTAGATCAATTTTGAAAAAGTTTCATCCATTTTGAAAAGATAGTTCATATATTCTAAGAAAAGTTTATCTCATTTGAAAAAGTTTATTTAATTTCAAAAAAGGTCATCGAATTTGAAACAAAAAGTTCATCAAATTTGAAAAAAAATCATAGAATATGAAAAAGGTTCATCGAAACTGAAAAAAGATCATTGATTATGAAAAAAGTTCAACGATTTGAAGAAAGGTTCATAAAATTGAAAAAAAGTTCATCGACTTCAAAGAAAAGCTCGTGAGTTTGAAAAAAGAAAGGAAAAGAAAATCTCTACTACTAAAAAAGAACACAAGGTTCCTATTTCACGTTTCTTCCCACCACCCCTTCGTCCAACCTTCTATGTATATGATAATCAATCAAATTAATTTACTTACTTCTGAACCAATTCCACTTTAGTTTACTTACCAAACTTCTAATCAAAATATAAGGTAATTCACGGGCAAAATTTGATGAACATTTATTTACACAATTTTATATTATTGATGGATAAATTACAAGCTAACGTACTAGAATATTTATATCCCGTTGCAACGCAGGGTCATTGTTCTAGTACAAAAGAGAAAATAAAAGGGAAAAGGAACAACACAAGAGGGAAGAAGACATACCTGATCACAGAAGGTGAAGAGGTGCGGGTTCGAATTCCACCTCTGCACGTGTTTTTGCAGCGGTCTATAAAAAAATGAACATCAGGTGCCCAATCGCGGAGGGGGTCTTGTGCACCCTGTAATATTAACACTATAACTGTCTCGTCGAGCGCCACTGCAATTTATTATTTTTAAAACATGTTGTTTCTTGTTTAATTTTTAGTTTTCTAAAATAATTTGGCATCTCAAAAAAGTTTCAAATTTCAAAAAAAAGGAAAAATATTCCTGAAATATAAAAGGTTCTTCAATTAGAAAAAGGTTCATGATTTTTAAAAATGTTCTAGTATTGAAAAATGTTCCTGAATTTTAACAAAAATTTGCAAATTAAAAAGTGTACATATTTTTAAAAATATTCACAAAAATAAAACATAATCGCGAAAAAAGTCCATTGAATTAGAAAAATGCCCACTGATTCAAAATGTTCATGATTTCAAGAAATGTATCGTCAAACAAACAATGTACACTAAATAAAAAATACGTTCAAAATTTGTGAAAGATGGATTTTTTGTATTTTATGAATAAAAGTTCAAATTGATGAAATTATTTATTTCTAAAACATTTTTATGTTTCATGAATAAAATTAAATTAAAATGAACCATTTTAAATTATATGAACAAATTTTGAATTGAAGAATATTTTTGAATTGGATAAACATTTTACAAATATGATGAACATTTTGTATGATACATGAATATTTTTGAAATTGAAGAACAATTTTATTTCGATGAACAGATGTTTTAATTGGATGAAAAATTTTGAATTTCATAAAATGTTTACCAATTTAAAAATATGTTCAAATTTCAAAAGAGGTTCACCGATTTGAAAAAAATGTTTCCCTGTTTCTAAAAATGTTTTTTATTTGGAAAGGTAAAAAGAAAGATGAAAAGGAAAAGGAAAAGGAAAAGATAAAATGAAAATGAAAATTATTGAGAAAGGAGAAAATCAAATACGAAAAAAGGGGAAAAAAGAAAGTAAAAATAAGAAGAGAAATGAAAAACCAATTGAAACGGCTAGCTGGGCCAGCCCAAACATAAGCAACGCGAATAGGAGGGTGTGTGTGCGGTCGCTTGCAGCGACCCGCGTGGCAAATAGGATGCGCCGTCGTGCATGTCTCGTCTCAACAAATAGGGAGGACATCCTTGTGTGTGCAATTAACCATGATATCCGGTCGAGCAACTCAATTCAGTCCCACCGGGAAACCGAGTTTGTGGGATATTGTTGGTTGGTTGCCTTGGAGCCAGGCAGGGGCGGAGCCAGTAGGGGGGCGAGCGGGCCAGACCCCCATGGATCGGCCACCCCCATGGATTTTTAAGGGGGCTAATACTAATCTACTCTGTAATTGTTACTTAGTACCCGGCCATTAGCAAAGGTAAAGGCCTTTATTCATGCGTCCAGATATTTTTGGCTCGCCCAAGCCCAAAACAAATGGCATTTGTTTTCCCGTGAGTGAATTGGATGCATCTACCTTTCTGTGCCCTTTGACCTAATGAAGCTCCAACTGATCTCTGGCCGCCGCCGCCCAACTTAATCAAGCTTTGCCATCGGCCATCGTCGCCACACTAGGGCATAGACACGCACTTCTTTTGGAAGCGCTAACCCTTCGAAGCTTCGTCAAGCGACCTTGACCAACGATGGTTGCCGCATCCCGCATGCCTGCGGAAGTTATGACGAACAGATGGGACGAGCCGGGCTGGGGCTGGATTTGATACTCCTGCTAGGTATGTATTCTTGCGACGGTGGTCACTTTTTTCTAATAATACAACACATATTGACTCTATATTTATGTTTGCGTTGGTAGATATCAAGCAAATGTAAGTTTTGTCCCAAGCAGTGATTGATTTTCCATTCAAAACTATATAAATGCGAGCTAAATCCTGCTATTTAGTTATACAATGATTGGTCATGTCCATCTTAAACATATGTATGATAATGTTTCGTAACGATGTTCTTTATGCCGTATTTTGGAGTAGTCCGATTACAAACTGCGGTTGTTCAACGCTACAACTTATAGCTAGACCTGCCCCCATTGCGAATGATATCTGGATATAAAACACTTCTGTAGTTTGTGAGACATAAAATATTTTTAGCTTTTGCTATTGTCTCGCCCCCCCCATGACTAAATCCTGGCTCCGCCCCTGGAGCCAGGTCTCTGTGTTAACCCATCAATGCTTTGCTTCCATGACCATACTTACGCATGCCAATTGATGTGACAATGCAGTAGATCACTATTAGGGAAAACCTTATACACATAATCTTAGCAGCAGCGCGACACAAAAAGAAGCGTTGTTGCTAATTAGCAGTAGCGTGGGTTTTTAACCCTCGCTACTACTAAGCGGTCTCTACCGTGCCCCCCGACACATGCCATAGTAGTAGCGAGGGGTATAAACCCGCTACTACTAAGTTGATAGTAGTAGCGGTTTTATACCCCTCGCTACTACTAAGTACGAGGTAGGTGAAGTCGCCATATCCTCGGCCGAATCCCCATCTCCTCCCCAAATCCTCCTCTCTTCCACCACTCTCTCTCTCACTTTCCATACGCCTCACATGGACCTTTTGCCCATGCACCCATCCTCCTCCATGGCGCCGAAAGAGGCCGCCGCCTCGCGCCACCGGCGTCTAGGAGCTCGCCGGTCTTCCACCGACGTCTAGGAGGCCGCCGCCCCGCGCCGCCACACCGGAGCACCTCGCCACCGGTGACTAGCTCCGCTGCTCCCTACATCACCTTCCTCTCTCCCTCGGTTTTCCTTTTCTCTCTCTTCCTCTGGTTTGACTCACCCTCCCATGTCCATGCCCGTGCAGGTCATCGCCATGGATGACCCGGAGCTATCTGGCATGGTCGGGGAGGAGCCCCACGCCGCGGCCTGGCTCTGCCATAGAAACGGGCCCTCTCCAACAGCCACTGCTGGATCTGGTCTTCCGCTGTCCGTTCATGCCTCTGGCGACACCAATCATCGCTAGATCTTACAATTGCTGCCATTGACAGCACGCACGGGATCGAGATTTTTTTTGTTTCTGAAAGTATTAGCAGTAGCGCGGGGTATAAGACCCGCTACAGCTAATTAGCAGTAGCGCTGTTTGCAACGCACGCTACAGCTAACCATGTATAGCAATAGCGTGTGTTGACACACGCTACTGCTACAAGTTAGCTGTGGCGCCATATCAGTAGCGCGGGCACCCGCGCTATTGATACACCCAAAACCCGCGCTGCTGCTAGGCTTTTCCCTAGTAGTGGATACTTGAATCGTTGTGCTCATTTTTTGAATGCCCATGTGCTCCGTTTGATAGATTGACAATATTGAACTACATGCAGGAAACATGATTTCTGGGACCACGTGGTATCAAAATGTTAATGTTTAATAGTGGCCTATTTAAGCATGCGAAGAGAGAAACACATCACTTTTCTTGGAAAACAAACATTGTACACGGCTGCACACTTGCACTAAGCGAGGAGTAGAGCTCAATCATTCCTAGGTTTATATAGGCATAATATGGAATAGGCATTTTGGAGACTGAGCTCCATGGAGCACTTTATTTTGAAAAATTCAAAATTCAAAATTTTCAGTTTTAAAAAATTCTGAAAAAAATACATATGTATGCAAGGATGTAAAGTGTATGTGTGAAATTTTTTAGGATGAAACACCTTGAATTGCGAGCTGGACAAAAAAATCAGGGACTTTAAAGATGAACAGTACATATGCTAACAAGCCTCAGATTTGTCTTTTTTGTGTAGCTCACATTTTGATGTATTTCGACCTGAAAATTTGCACATATGTACATTATGTATCTAGGTATATGTGTATTTATTTTTAGAACTTTTTGAAACTGAAAAGTTTGAATTTTTAAGTTTTCAAATAAAGGCCTTCATGGAGCTCGGTCTCTGTTTGGCATTTTGCACAATATGTATGTAATATGCACAAGTTTTGTAGTTAGTAATCACTTTTTGAAACAACATTAAACCATAAATAGCCTAGGACTTGGAAGCATTAGGATTGCGACTGTGCCATATATGTTTGGTATGTGTAGTAACATCATGGTCATGGTTAGGATAAAAAGAGCTCAAATTGAGTTTTACATTGATAAATTGCCCCACTTGATGACACAAGTATTAAGGCCCTTGACCTCAGACAACTTCCAAACTCCACACTCTCTGGTATGCTGTCAAAATGTGTTGTCAATTGAGTAGTAGTTAACTGGATTAATAGATTACGGTGCATAGTTGTTGAAAGTGTGAGAACATTGAATGGGGATGTTTTATCGTTGATCATTGGCCTCTACATTTCTCATAGTTTATTAGAGAACTAAAGGACGGTATGTTCTTGCATTTTATTATATTTTCTCGGAAAATCGAGACTTTTGTTCAGAAAACCAACCCGACCACTAGCCTTGTCGATCCTTTTAGCGACATGGGATGGTGGCCAAAACGGTGTAGCAATAGAACAATGTGGCAAGTCTAGGTAGCGGTAGGGGTGTTATTTTGTGGTCTCATGCCTTGTTCATGATCGACCAGGAGATATTGGGTGCTAGTTGTGGTTGCCTTCCTTGAATGTTATTGCGGAATGGGACCACGGAGCCAGTAATCACTGATGATGTTTTGTATCTTGTTACCGCATTTTTTATCATGCTATTTATGATGCCACTGACGGAAATCCCTTTCCCTCTATGAACGGAAAGCGTGCGAGTACCTGAAATGGGTGCCAATGTCCATGCATTGTGTGGAGGATCTTCAATAGCATCCACCCCATTAGAATTTAGACATGAATTGCCCACATAATGTACCCTAGCTATCCTTCTTGACTATGCACTTAAGTTATATAATAACACTTGAAGGCTTGTTATTCATGCAACCTAAAAAACATGCAGTCCTAATGAAATAAAATGTGCAATAGTTAACATCCAACATCTTATTAAACCAAACAATTGTACAATGAGTGGTTGCCAATATTACTCTGCTTTAGTAGTGAAATATTGTTGGCTTTGACTTGTAGAAGTCAAAATCATCAAATTCATATGCAAAGTAGCTTTCCACATCTATTTGGACATTTTGCCGACTATCCTAATGTTGCATTCAGCAGATTCAAGTTGTTGAGAAAGTTTTACCTTCACAACCTTCCACTTTAGATAAATCAATCAATCTCTCTCATCAATCACTCTATGTGTCCATCCTTCCTAAGCACATTAGGGAGGTGTTTTATAGGGGCGCTGGTCGACGGAATCAGGGCGACGTGGACGATCTCCATCCATGTGCGCAGTTCACTAAGGGGGGAGGGTGAACTCGTTTCTAACCGATGAAGAAGAACAGTGTGTGCCCCTTCGCTGTGGGTTGGGCCGCTCTCAGTAAAAAGAGAAGGTAGAGAGGGAAAGTTAGGTGTGCGCAGCTCTGCCTCTCCCCCTTTGTTTACTTTTCTTTTTCTAATTAAATGTAAACATAAACTTGGAGGAAAAGAAAGAGAGGGTTAGAAGAAGAGTTTGTGCATGAGACAAATTTCTCTGGACTTGTAAAAATGTGCTTGATTCAGGAAAATTCAAAAGAGACACGCTGAAAAATTTCAAACTTAAACTCATTTTAATTTGATTCAAATGAGTTGAACTAGGATTTGGAGTTTTGGATGCCCAAAAATTATGAAGCTTTTGGGGTAGCTTGGATAAATGCAATAATGATTTATGGGCAAGGTTTGGGGGGCAAATTGAAAATAATTTTTGCACTGCAATTTATAAAAGCTTTAAAGGAAAAGATAGAAAACTCAAATGAAAAATAGTTGGAAGTCTCAAATGGCTTTTTGAAAATGTCCCAAGTTTTCAAAATGGTGTAAAACATTACTTGAAAAGATGAAAAGAACATCAAAATTAAATCCATACACTAATTATCCATAAATAAATACATTACAAATATAGCGAAAATGGCAGGGGTTCTGTGTTGGGGCTGTTACGCACCACCACCGTCTTCGGCAGCTTTTCGTACGGGTCTATGCGCTGGTCGCGGTGAGAAGGGGTGTGAATTGGTGTGGAGAGCAGCGGGATGGTAACAATGACTCCAACTCCAAATACGCAGCGTCAGTTTTGAGTGGGTCAGGGGTGTGGGAGTACTACGTGGCTGGTGTCCGGACTCCCGCAAAGCCCTTTAATTTGATTTCGGTTTGCGGGAAACAGAAATACAGACTGATCTGCGAACGATGCGGGACTCCATTGGATGACTTGCGGGGTCTGGACCGCCCGATTTGAACGGATGCAGGAGGTTTGAGGTTTCGCGTTGGAGATGCCTAACACAGCTTCATCTCATGGATGCCATTCATGCGCACATGCATGTGATTGCTACGTAGTGCAGACGCGGACACTTATACATACGCACATACACTCATCCCTATGAGAGCGCACACCCTACCCCTACGAGCACCTCCGAGAGGCTAAGCCGGTACATCATCTTGAGATTGACGAAGTCGCTACAGACGCCTTCATAGTCGACGGGAACGTTTTCTCCCACTGAACGCGCATCACCGAAAGACCTAAAATAAATCTAGAAAAATGCGAGCATCAATGTCAAGTTTAGAGCTTAAACTCCGATGGGTTGGGCATACCACTGTCCTCCTAACGATCCAACAATAGGTTGGTTCGCATTTGAAGGTAACATTTGACGTTTGATTTTTTTTTTTCACAGATCAAAATGCGTAAGCTTCCCCATAAAAATTTACAGGTCGCATTTCGGTGTGACAATAAACATATCTTTTTTCAAAAAAATTGACATTTACAAAGTTCATTTTTGGCAAGCAGGAGCATATGCTCCCTAGAGCCAATTTGGATTTCAGGGTCATTGTGTTTAATATGTTCATCATGCTATATATTTTTGGATCAACTTATGTAAAAAAATTGCTCCCCTTTTTCAAATGTGAATTGCTCGTATTTGTTGCAGAGATAGTGCACAGTTTGACTGGCTAGCTCCGTATGCACTTGCACTCTAAATGTGGGAAGGTATAGGTTGAAGATTAGCCATAGCTCGACCGACCGCGACGGCGGCCGGTCGCCGTCGACGTCGATCGCAAATGAAAAGTTGTTCCTTGGAAGGCACGACTGTATGTGCGGGAGCTCTAGCACACATGCATCGACCCGCTTGCCGGTCTGTCTGCCATTAGCCAGCTCGCCTAACTGCCCAAACGAACATCATCGATACGGACACGCACTTGCATCGTGTGATCAATGAGGGCCCCTTTCGTCGTTGCCGAGATGAGGTTCCATATACAACGAACGGACGGATTAACCTGCCCGATCTCATCCGATTGATAGTACATTGCGCGCATGGAGCTTGTCATCCATGGATTGCCTGCTAGGGAAGACACAAGCTAGCGGTGCCGTTCGGCAGCGGTCACACCACGTATGTCATTTGTCAGGCGTGCAAGTGTGTGACAGTGACTAAATATGATCGACCTCCGCTAACCTTTATCGTCACTGAGCTTATCGCCTATATCTTGTTGCACGGCTCTGCTCGAGGCACACGCACGCACGCACCGTGTCGTGGCGGACGATCAACAGAAAGTTTTGGACCCATACCCAGTACGTGCCTGTCATCATATGTGACAGAGTTTGACATGTGACGTGCACGGATGTCTCCGCGGCATGTAGAGTGCACTGAAAGTGTCGCTTTGGATTTGTGTTCATGTGTTGGATATGTCTCCGGACGTGCGTGCTTTTGTCAGGATGCAGAAAAGAGTGGCATATGCATACTGTACCGTGTGTATCAACACGGGGGATGCCAGGAAAGATAACGTTGATGTGTCACTCTTCGGAGTATAGTGGTGATCATTGCTTGTTCCTGACAGGAAAAAGCACACTTTTTCCCATCATTCCAAACCCAATGTGGGCTAAGTGCCTAGCCTAACTAATTAACATCATGCAATATATTAGGTGCCATGTGATACAGCGATGGATGAGTAATGTGACGCGAAGCAGAGAACTATTCTCACGTATACTATACGCGTACACGCATGCGTGATCCAGTGGCCTGAAACCCTAAATATATAATATTTTTTTTTGCGGTTGACCCTAAATATATAATTTGCCAGCACTAAAACTCTCTGAACAATTTTCCTCACCCATATGTATATGTGTGCACGCATACATACATCTCGCGAAAAAAAAATGCACGCATGCACGCACGCACGCACATGTCACGTCACGCCGTGGCATCCGAGGCACTGCGCGTGCACCGCGTAATTATCATCGGCACGTGAATCATGAGCCGGCGAACGTGTATGCTCTACAATACATTTCCTCTCGCTTTCGCGTGCAAGACTCACACGAGCAGTACAGGTCACGTACAGCTAGCTAGTTGGCCTATGCATCGCCACGGCGATCGAGCGCTCTTCAACTCTCCAACGCTAAACCGTCGAGGCCGACCCGGGTATTAACTAGGGGCTATGTGAAGAATTCGGTGAAAAATATTGTCATGTCGCAAATGTGCGTGTGGACACGAAAGGTCGCAGCGATTTCTTCGTGTTTATACGCGCGGTTCATTTATATATGCAGCATTTGATGTGATAACTTAGTAGAGAAAATCGGAGGGCAAGGAGCGCATGGACATTTTCAAGATTATCGTTTGGCTGTTGAGTGGACTTGATGGCCATTACTTAGTTGGTTGGAGAAGCTATACACACATGCTAATACAATACAGTATCAAGGTTATCATTTGGTTATTTTTTTAAAAAAAATCGAATTTCCATAGAAAAAATATTACTAGTATAAAAAATAAAAGTTTGCTTGACAAAACATCAAAATTTTGCCAATAGTTTTTGTGGAATATACTTCTAATTATTTTTATGTAAGACAAAATTGTTTGCATGTAAAATATTTGTTTAATGGTACAGTAAAAAGTAGTCACGAATGACCTACATTCCGGACAAGTGGAGGTAACGTATACCTCCTCGTAACGAGCCTACACAATTTTACTATAGTTGACGCCATGCAAGTTGATCATTTTATTTTGAGAACAGACCTAAAAAAAAAAGATGGCCGGCCCCAGCGAGGGCTCCAGAGTCCGTGGCCGCAGGCTTGCGGCCTGGTCGCAACGCATCGATGGCCCAATGATTGAGGTGCCCCCGGCACGCAGGCGCCGGGGCTCGTCCAGCCGGACCGCGCCGCGTGTCGGGTCAACGGCTCCGGCTCGGCCTCCCCAGCTGGCCCCGGCCTTGACTCGGCCCCCCGCGCTGACATATTCGTGGGTCGATCGCGGGATCAGATTCTGCGGCTCCATCGCAACGCTTTTTTTTGGTTCTGCGAACGGTTCGTGTGGTCTCGAGGGCTTCTTTTTTTTTTAACGAAAAACAGCATTGTGCTGATTTCATTCATTAAGATAGGATGAGTCACCCCGAAAGATACAGTTCAAGATTTACAGCACGGCTCAGAGCCAGAGGGAGAAGTAAAAGCTATACAAATGTACACATGGAAGGAGGAAAGAATGTTATCCTGCGCCAGTCCATCGAGGGCTTCTTCTCCGTATTTGAATTCCCAGCAAATTCCTCCGCGGTGAACTGGTTCTTTTCTATTGCTTTTCTTCTCTATTTAACGCAGAATGTCTATTCCCTGACCTGTTATTTCATTTGGGTGGTCCCGTCGTAAATTACGGAACAAAAAAAAATCTATGAAGACAAAGAAATAAAACCAGTACTAATTTAAACGGGAAAACTGAGCCACCTAATTGCAACTTTATCTTCCTTATTTTTTGCATCTTCTAGTTCAACATATTCTTATTTATTTTTGGTCAGTGCTACGAATTAACCGGCTATGCAAAGAAATTTTAAGCCGCCTCACTAACTGTATGATTAGCCTGACCACATCGTTGGATCCCTTCATCTCGCATGTTCGAATGGTCAACACACACACACACGCACACTTCTTCCTCCTCACATCACACAACCAGTCCGTCATCTGCTTCGATCTTGCAGCACCAGAAGCCGCCGCCGAGCGCAACATCGGAGCACGGGTAGCCACCGGCGGCGCTTCATTGCAGCGACACACCGGCGCAGCGGCGCTTCATTGTTGCAAGATGCACCTGATGCGGCCGGCGATGCTTCATTGCAGCGCCGATGACGGCGCAACGGTGCTCCATCGCAACACCCGACGGTCGCTGGCGATGTTCCACTGCAGTGACACACCGACGCGGCGCCACTGCAGCACAACACCCGACACCGTCGGCGAAGCTTCATTGCAACACACCATCGCGTGGGCGGTGCTACATCGCATCATCAATTGTCCTCGTCCAAAGCTCCATTTGCAGCACTCGATGGCCGCTGGTGCGGCGGAGCTTCATCGCAGCGCGGCGAAGACGTGGTGCTGCAACCAAGGGTGCGACAGCGACGGGTGAATTGTAGTCGCTGCCGTCACCAACAAATATTGTTGCTACAAGGCCAAAGGTGAGCTGCGTGACGCCAAGTCGCCGACCACTGCGACTGCTGCGGAGGGATCAAGAAGCTCCTCCATCCACGGCTGCTACGCAGGCGCCTGCAGCAGGGTTGCAACAGCGACGCCGTGCTGCCGCGGCCTCAAAGTGGGTGGTCGGAGCTAGTGTTGTGGAGTGGAAGATGGTAGGAAGCTGCTACTGTGGAAGACAGTGGGAAGCTGGTGCTGCGCTACTATGGAGGACGGTGAAGAGCTAGTGCTGTGGAGAGAGGTAGAAGACGACCACCCTTAAAACAGATAAGGCAGGGAACAAGTGGCTCTGGAGGCCGCGGTGCCTGGTCTCACCAGAACGCGTTGACGTCCAGCAGAGCAGATGATTTCTTACAGAACAGTGTTATTGTTATTGTCTTTTGCGTTAAAAGCTAAATTTAGTTTTATGATTTAGTCACTCGCGTCATCTTTGTTGTACATTATAAAAAATGAGTTTTTGTCGTATTTTCAAAAGAATACAACGACAAAATTTTCATACACAGTCTAGGGTTTTTCTTTTATGCGGGAAACCACAACCTGAGTTTCGTACTTCGACTTTGCCGTACATTATGAACGTGAGTTTTTGTCATATTTTCAAAAGAATACAATGAAACATTTTCATACATAGTCTAGGGTTTTTCCTTTACGTGGGAAACCACAACCTGAGTTCCATACTTAGACTTTGTCGTACATTATGAAATTGAGTTTTTTGTCGTATTTTCGAAAGAAGGCAAAGACAAAATTTTCATACATAATTTAGGGTTTTCCTTTTATGCGGGAAACCACAACCCGAGTTCCGTACTTCGACATTGTGTACATTACTAAAATGAGTTTTTGTCGTATTTTCAAAAAAAGAAGATAATGACAAAATTTTCATACATAATCTAGGTTTTTCCTTTTACTCCCTCCGTTCCTAAATAATTGTCTTTCTAGAGATTTCAACAAGTGACTACATACGGAGCAAAATGAGTGAATCTACACTCTAAAATATGTCTACATACATCCGTATGTTGTAGTCCATTTGAGATGGCTAGAAAGACAATTATTTAGGAACGGAGGGAGTACATGAGAAACCACAACCCGATCCATACTTCGACTTTGTCGCACATTATGAAAGTGAGTTTTTGTCGTATTTTCAAAAGAAGGCGACGACAAAATTTCATACATAGTCTAGGGTTTTCCTTTTACGCGGGAAATCACAACACGAGTTTCGTACTTCGACTTTGTGTACATTATGAAAGTGAGCTTTTGTCGTATTTTCAAAAGAAGATAGCGACAACACTTTCATACATAGTCTAGGGTTTTCCTTTTATGCGGGAAACCACAAGCCGCGAGTTCCGTACTTCGACTTTGTCGTACATTATGAAAGTGAGTTTTTGTCGTATTTTCAAAAGAAGAAACGACAAAATTTTCATACATAGTCTAGGACTTTCCTTTTACGCGGGAAACCACAACCCGAGTTCCGTACTTCAACTTTGCCGTACATTATGGAAGTGAGTTTTTGTCGTATTTTCAAAAGAAGACAACGACAAAATTTTCATACATAGTCTAGGGTTTTTCTTTTACGCGGGAAACCACAACCCGAGTTCCGTACTTCAACTTTGTTGTTTCCTTTGAGTATATCTTATTTTTGTCGAACCGAAGACAACATTTAACCTTCTATGTCCCTTGTGTCTCTTCATTGCGCCATCAAATTCCCTAGCTCTTGATTAGACGTGGCAGCTATAAAACTAACGTCGAACATGCTACTTCATAGCGATCTAAGTTGAAAGATTCAACTTCAAATTTTCAGTTTCTCATGTTACTTGGCAACTCAAACACGCAAAACTTGTAACTTAGAAATGTATTATTCCTTTCCTCATTAGAGCACCCAAGTCAATAATGTTGCTAGGTGCCTTGCCGAAACAAAACCTACCCATTTTTCCGCCGAGACCCACTTTCTCCCATGTATATAGTTTCATTGGTTTACAAATCATTTATTTATCCCACATCAAATTCCTTGCCCTTTTAGCATTTTTATTATGTCTCGATATTAAGCTGACATATTCTCTACCTATCGATTAGACGTGATATGCTATAAAATTGTCATCGAACACGCTACTTTTACAAACCATTTCACACTTGAAAGTTTCAAATCCAACCCTTCTCTCCCTGTCTAGCCCTCTCTTTCACGACAATAGACAATTCAAACCCGCGCAATGCGCAAAATAGAAAGACATCGGCCCTTTCCTCGACAATACCTCCACGTTAATGCGGGGCTAGGTGTCACGCGGCGAAATAAAACCTATAAACATTACCAGAAGACACATTTCGATATACGTATAACTTTTTACTTATTCAGCGCCTGACTAAAATTTCATTATCATTTTGCAAAAAAAGAGGGTATTGGCTATGTATCACGAATATTCCATCACGGTAGCCTGACACACAACCCGGTGTTACGTCCCGAACGGGGAAACGGAGAAAACAAATTCCCGTAGCGAGCTGTATTCCGCCACACCATCGCCTCCTCCTCCTCCTCCTCCCTCCTCCGCCTCCGCCAACTCACGATTTCATCGCTGCCAGCCAACAATCCCTCCCTCCCCCGTCCACCAAATCTCCTCCCCCTCCCCCTCCCCCTGCTCCAGAAGCTTCTCCCGGTCCGCGGCTCCGGCTCCGGGCCCTCGGCCGCGCGGGGAGGGCTGCTGCTCTGATTCGCCGGGCGCGCTCCGGCGGGGAATGCTCTACCTCAAGCTGCCGGCCGGGGATTTAGGGTTCGGCGGGGGCGGGCGCGGCGGCGGCCCCGTTGCGCGCGGAGTCGGGGTCTGAGGCGGTTGATCCGGCCGGGCGCACATGGCGGCTGCTGCGGCCGCGGCACAGGAGGCCGAGCCGGCCTGCCTGCAGAGCTTCGAGCTCTATGAGAGCGCGTCGGTATGGCCCCCCCTCCCTCACCCTCCTCGCTTCCTGCTACCAGTACCAGTGCGCTTGTCCACGCCCTGCTTTGCTGCTGCTGGCTGCTGCCGTCGCGTGGTTAGGGAGCGATGCGGGCCTCCAGATCGCTTGGTTTGGGAGAGGCCCGAGATTTCCGCGGTTAATAGAGGCCCTCAGGTTGTTTGGTCTAATAATTCTAGCTGCTTGGGTTGTGGGGAGATTTCTATCTTCCGAGACCAATCCATGCCGTTGCTTTGATGCCAAACTGTGGTGCTTGCATGCCCTCGGCTGCTGCAGTTTAGTTAGATTTCTTCTCCCTCTGCGGAGTAATCCTGGCATGCTAGTTCTCTTGTGTGGAAAGGGTCCTTGATTCTCGAAATGATTTTTGCAATGATATTTGTAATGTGTGTGAGGGGCAAGTTGGGAGGTTTCTATTTGTGGTTACTCAGGAGAGGAAAAGGATAGACCTCTTTGCTTGAGAATCGAGATGGTTTTCTAACTACAGGAATTCACAGGCTTGATGTGTTTGAGATAGTTTTGAGGAAGCATCTTCAAACTTTCCTGCCCCTCTTTTCTCTGCTGCCGACGAAGACATTGTCCACGTCCTATACTCCGGCGCCTCCTATAGTCATGACCTGTGGGCGTGCCCCCTGTGGCCGTCTCCACGCTTGAAGACGGCTGCAAACGTGCAACTTCTATGCTCAACAGTTGGGCTGTTTTTCCTACGTCCTTCGAAACACATTCATCCTCCTCTTGTTGCGGGTTACCTGAAAAATAATGGACAGGCTGGTTTTCGGATGTGCGTGCCTCCCCCAGTCCCCAGGTTATAGGCATGATTCTTGAGTGTGCAGAACTCTGGCCCCGCCTCCTCCTGTGTCGGCTTTATGGAGATCCCGTTCTAGTGCGCTGATTTTGAAAAGCGAGAGATTAAGCTTCTCCCGCCCCCTTCCCCCATTGCGTACTCCCCACCCCTCCTTCCACGCCTAGCATGGGGTGGTAAAATCCTCCCACCTGTACGTTGTTGCTCTTTTAGATGAAAGGCAACTTTATAGACCCGCCAACCCCCAGGTTTGAATACGTTGTTGTCTTTAATAAGTAATTCAGGTGGGGCCCTCCCCCACCGTTGTTTGTCTTGTCGATATTGTTTCTTTTTGGAGGCGGGTCTTCTCAATACTGTTATAGTTTGATTGTTAGCAGGTAGCAACTCTGTTAGATTGCCAGCATCCAAAATGGTGACAAGCATTTATGATTCTATTCACACGTAAATAGAACCGTAAGGTCCTGCTGGCTGGTGAAACTTCTTAGTTCAACAATTCATAGGATCAATTTGTTTTTCACTGTGTTTGTAGCTCCATGCTTGAATAGTTAAGACGTATGAGAAGTTGATCAATTTCCTGGTTCACTATTTCATTCTTCCAACCAACATTGAGTTGAGTATCTTTTCCTTTGATTTGCAGAGATTTTATATTTTTGGAACTAATGCTGACAAAACAGTATGGAGGCTACTCAAAATTGATAGATCGGAAACATCAGAGCTTGACATAGACGAGTGTTCTACTGTATATACACAAGCTGAGTATCTTGAACTGGTAAGTGGTCTTGATGAAGATCACAGGTCAACTGGTGGGGTTAAATTTGTGACAAAGTTTTATGGCATAATTGGTAAGACACTCTCTCGTTGTTTGCAAACCCAGAATAAATTATTTGAATGGATTTATATTTTACAGTAATCTTTTTCTCCAGGTTTCATTAAGTTCCTTGGGCCATTTTATATGTTAATTATTACCGAACAGAGAAAAATTGGGGAGATATTTGATCATCCAGTGTATCAGGTGACTAAGACTTCAATGATTGAGTTAGCAAATTCTAAATCTCGATCCAGTTTTCTGAATCCCAGGGATGAGAACAGGTTTGTGCATTCTCTTTACTACCCGTGCTTGAAAATGTTTTTTTATCACACTGAATTTGTTAGATTGATGGAGCAGAATTATTCTTGATGAAAGTATATGAATGAATATTAGCAATTTTTTTGTCTACTATGAACTTTATTAGTTGATTGTACTCAAACCCCTAAAAAAAGTTGACTGTACTTAACTTTTCATTGAAATATCTTAAGTTTGTATAGTATTGCACTGTTATTTAAATCTTCATAAGCTTCCACTATTGTGCGGAGGAATCTTATGCGTCTCAAATGCATCACTATGTAGTGGATCCATGTTACCAACAGTTTCCTTAAATTATCAGGCTCCTTTTGTACTTCCTAGAGACCAACAGCTCACAAAGTACAATGTTGATTTTATTTTCAAGAATCGAAACATGAATTCCAATATTCCATTACTAATTATTTCATTTCCTAGTAGCAAGCTCACCCTTTCTATAACTCCACAGATACAAGAAGATTTTGAACACACTTGATCTTAGGAAGGACTTCTTTTTCAGTTACTCATACCCTATCATGAGAGGTCTTCAGAAGAATTTAAGTGATCCGCAAGAAGGGTGGTCACTATATGAGTCAACATTTGTGTGGAATGAGTTTCTTACTCGACAAATACGCAATTGTCTACGAAGTACTTTGTGGACTGTTGCATTAGTCTATGGTTTTTTTAAGCAGGTATGTGCCAAAGAAAGTTGCCTTTAAATTGCTATATAATGCCCACAGATGTATATAGTTTTCTAAGATAATTTTTCATTTTTCTGAAATGGAGGCATTAGGAGTAACTTTGACTGGATTTAAATCTTTTCAGCTTACTAATATTTGACAGAAATCTGCTATCCAAACCCCCACTTTCTTTCTTCATTTTTTGCCCTGTTTAACATAATCACATAGTTCTTCATTTTATCTCTATAATACCAATCTTGATCCAGTCTTTTTTCCTCAGTTTGATATATAACTACGTAACACAATTGCGCAATGCTGGTCTTAGATTAATAAATTTTGCCTCTGAACGTTCAATTTTTTATGCCATGTTATTAGGACAAATTTGCAATATCTGGGAAGGACATTATGTTCACACTCATAGCTAGGCGCTCAAGGCATTATGCTGGCACCAGGTTTGCCCATTTGAGACATTCGTTAAATATTTCTTTGTTAGTTCGGCATGATGTTTGGATTGAAGTGCTTTAATGGATGTTGTATAGATATTTAAAGAGGGGAGTAAATGAGAAGGGAAGAGTAGCGAATGATGTTGAGACTGAGCAAATTGTGTATGAAGCTGTGCCTATGCCTACAGAAGTAAGTTCTGTTGTGCAGAACAGGGGTTCGATCCCACTATTCTGGTCACAGGATACATCAAAATTGAACATAAAACCTGATATCATATGTAAGCTCCTAAACTTCTCTATGGTGTATGTGGGATCATTAAAACATTTAAAAACAAACATTTCTCATTTTGTCAGTGCATGAGAAGGACAAAAATTATGAAGCTACCAAGCTTCATTTCGAAAATCTTAGGGGAAGATATGGCAACCCTATAATTATCTTTAACTTGATTAAGGTGAGTTGTACCATCTTATTCTGGAGTAGCAATGGATACGCTGACACATAAGTGCTAATTTACCCTGTTCTATAATGTAAGACGCGTGAAAGACGGGAATCCATGCTTCGTCGAGAATTTGATAAGGCAATACGGATCATAAATAAATTGTTTTCAGAGGAGAACCAGCTGCGGTTCTTACATTGGGATCTGCATAAAAACTCTCAAGGGTATTTGTTGTTATATTTATCATATTTTATTTCAATATGTCAGTAGCCATGCATTAATGAAGTAATTCTGTTTCAGAGAACCTACAAATGTACTTGATGTTCTTCTGAAAGTGGCATTTCGTGCTCTGACGTTGACTGAGTTCTTCTATTGTCAAGTTGCACCACCTACAGGGTCTGAGACTGCTCCTCACTGGCCTGCTCTATTGTGAGTTGGTCTTTATTACTATTTCCCCAATATGGTTTGTTTGATACATAGTTTGATTTCTATTGTGCTCTTCTGTTTCAAGAAGTGCCAGTGCTCTTCATTATGCATCTAATCTCCTATTTCTGTTTGTTCTTTATAGGCACAGTCACGATCCATATTTTTGTGATGAAAACAGCAACAGTGACATATCCCAAGAAGATATCTCGGGCAGTTCTGATTCCTCTGGCAATGGAACCACGGAAGACAAAGCTGAAACCAGTGAACTGCCCCAACTAAAACCACCAATCTTCCAGAAAGGTGTCTTACGGACAAATTGTATAGACTGCTTGGATCGTACAAATGTTGCACAATATGCCTATGGTTTAGCTGCTCTTGGACATCAGCTGCATGCACTTGGTTGTGTAGAATCCCCAGAACTTGGTTTAGGTGCTCCCGCGGCTCATCATTTGATGCACTTTTATGAGAGGATGGGTGACACACTTGCCATACAGTATAGCGGGTCGGCTGCTCATAATAAGGTATTTGAAAGAAACCCACTATTTGGTGGTATATTCTTTGCTTGTAATGGTAGGGAGGGGGTCAAGTCCTTTTTAGTTTACAGTTTCAAGTTGCAACTCTTTCTTTCAATAGCAAGTACCATCTGGGCATATGAAGACAACTTGGCTCTCTCTGCAGTTGTTTGCATCATATAGTGTCTCCCAAGCTGCCAGAGGTATAAGCAGTTCCACATAATAGCAACTTCTAGGAGAACTATAAAGCCAACTATAAAACTGCTATGTATATGAACTGTAACCAAAAGTTGAATGATCATCATGTGTTTTTCCTATGGTTTCTAGATGTGTCACTGGCCTCTGAACTTTAACAATGACTAATTGATCATGGTACTGAACATAACGCTATACGAGAAGAGGAATACCACAAGTAGCATTCTGTTTATTACTTTATTGAGATGCCCATAATAATAAAAACATGTTTTTCATTTAGTATGGATTTTCATTCAGTTTTACTAGCAAATTATCAATTTTCGAGTGGAAAATGTATTTGTTCTGCTTCTTGTCAACTTATTTTGCATTTTGATTTCATGTTTGGTTGTACAATGCTGCTCTAATTTTCTTTGATGTGGTATTTCGTGAAGATCTTCTCTGCAAAGAGAGGACACTTGAAGCTTTTTATACGATCACAAGAGTTCTTCAGGACACTACAACGGCACTACAGCAACGCCTGTATAGATGCTAACAAACAGGCAGCTATAAACTTGTACGTTTTACTGAGAATCCATGTTCAGCATGCAGTAACAAGTTGTTTAACTGAAGTGTCGACTCACGTCAAGTCTGTTCTATTTTTATAGATTTTTGGGGTACTTCCAACCAAAGCAGGGAAGTCCTGCACTCTGGGAGCTAGAATCATCTTCTGAGGAACATAACAATGGATCTTTTGGGCATACAAGGTAAACTCGAGACACCTATTTACTACTTATCCACCTTACACCATCATATACTACCTCTGCCCCATAATGTAAGACGTTTTTGTAGTTCATAGACGGAGGGAGTAATAACTAGACGATACCCCGCACATCGTTGTGGAACTGGATATATACTCCCCCTGTAAACAAATATAAGATGTTTTAGATATTTCAATATGGACTACATACGGACTGAAATGAGTGAACAAATGCACTAAAATGCGTCTATATACATCCGAATCAGAAAAGAGTTAGAATGTCTTATATTTGTTTACGGAGGGAGTAGTTTCTAAACATTTGTGTAGAATACCAATTCAGCCCTTACAATTTAAATCATGTGAGGAATTTCTACATAAGCAAAAATATAAATCTTAACATGAAAAGTTGTGCATGCCACAATTAAATGCAATTTGATTTAAAACCCACTTAGAACGCACTAATGCATGTTGCATGGTAGAGATTCTCATGCATAGATTGGACGGATGCTAGTGGATCAAGCTAGTAAATTTAATGGCTACAACAATTTTGATGATGTGGAAGCACGCATGTTGAGATAATTACTAGTGGGGATCACTCTCTTAGGTATATAGGATAATATGTGCAATGCTTCACATGTATGCAATCCAAAGAATTGTTGTATAAAACTATAAATGAAAATTTTCTGTGTGATGGACAATCCCTACACAGTCCGCCTTTCACATCTGGAGTAATTTGACATACTCCATCCAATAAGAAAATGTTACAAATTAAGCTCAGCCTGAAATTTCTTTTATGGAAAATCATATATTCGAACTAGCGCAAGACACTACAGTCTTAAAAAACTAAATACCAGGGCTGTACCATATGATACTAAAACACAATTGTGTGTTGTACAATAGCATAACACTGCCAGGAATGCTAGATTTTTAGCCCAGAAAAGGATGCACTTAATATGTAATGCACCATACAGCATCAACAAAATAATGGTGACAATGAATTATGTGCACATTTTCAAATTTTCAATGGTGCAAAGGAACACTAAAATTCTGTTTACACTAATGAGCACCATGAGGATCTTTTAGCCAATTTACTATGGGTAGCTTTCCCAGTTGTTACAATTGAAGATCGTTCAAGTTTTAGTTTGAATGAAACATGTGTTATGTAAATCAGCAAAGACCTTGTCATTGACTATTTGTTTGATGTCACAGTGACAGTATCAAAAGAGTGAATTCAGATGGCAGCATCCTTTCTGTAAGCAACACATCTATATCTGGCTGTAGTGGCTGCCATAATGAATTGTTGACTGCAGCGCAACCTGATGTCAGTACTGAGTTGCAATCTTCAAAAACGGAGTCTGATTTGGTGTATGAAAATGAGATTACATCACCCATTGAAAGTAAAATGTCAAATTCAAGGTCAGTTTGTGTTAATTCAGGCTTTATACATTTGGTTTTATTTTTGGTTGCTAGTACGATAGTTCACTAGAAAGTAAAACTGTGTTGTTCCAAATAACTGCAGGTTCATCCTTTATGTTTGACAGCTTTATTCGTCTCTAAAACCTACTGCAGATACACCCCCACACTGTCTCATGATCATATACATGATGTCCTAAGCAGTCAACTTGACCCTTGCAATTCGGGCGATTCAAACTTCCTGGATCTTGAATGGCTTTCAAATTCAGGCAATTCAAGTGATGAAAGGTCATATTTTGCGTTGTGTTTATATTTTGTAATTGTCTCTCCCATGTATGCTTAACATCGACCCTTTAACTTGACTAATATCCTAGTAATAACATTAAATTGGGCTCATTTGCTGCATGTACTTGTGTTTGTGAACATAAAGGGAACAACAAAAATGAAATTGAAGGAATCATTGATTCATTGTACTACGATCATTTTCTTCTTGCTCTGGCAATCACATGACCATCATTGCACTATTAGATACAATAGTTCCGTATCAGTATGAAGTCCTTCTGCTCTGGCAATGACATAACCATCTAGTATTGTTGAACAAAATCAGCATGATCTTACGTGGTACTCCCTCCGTCCCAAAATAAGTGTCTCAACTTTGTACTAGCTCTAGTATAAATTTGTACTAAGCTCAAGACATTTATTTTGGGACGGAGGGAGTACCATTTGGTCAAATCATATTGACAGGGAAGCAAATTAAAAATATTTTTGTTAGCTTTTGTTCTTCATCCAATTTCTTCCAGCCCGCTCATTGCTTTACTGCTCTAAAGATACCGACAAAACAATATTCTTCTCACTGTATCTTGCTAAACCGTGCTTGAACAGGTCGCTTGCAGTTAGCACACCGGATGCTCACCTTTCAACCGAGAATGTCATTAGTGACATAATTCCTGAGACTATGGTGAGCATAAATTCCCTCCCTCGGATCTCCACACTCAGATTTGCATTTTGTTCTTGTTTCTTGCTTCTGAATGTGTTGGAGTTTGTTTTAGATTAATTTGGAAAATACTAGTGTGTTGATTTACAATGGCAGGCTGCACAGATATGCGGTCATTGACATTGTATTTGTGTGTATGAATAAAACCAATCACCTTATCCAAACCATTTCAGGAAAACCAAGTCGCGGGGGTCCAGGCTCAGAAGCTACCCGAGCAATTCGTGCAGTGGGTTAACAACGGCGACAGCTTTTGGTATTGAGACCACTCTGGTGCTGTGCCATGCATGCCTGGTTGCTTGGAAGGCCAAGCATCTCTTTTCCAAACAGTCGCCAGAGCGCTTTGAGCTAGCAGATTAGGAGGTGGGAAGTGATGGTGGTTCAGTACTTCAGTCGGTTGCCGTGTCATACCATCCCGGATTTCGCCCATTCCACCTGAAGGGCAATGTGCTTAAAAGTGACAAGTTGTCGCCTATCATCCCCAGACTCCTTTAGTGAAGCGTACAGTTCTGTTTATTTGTTCCTATGTTTGTACTTAGAGGAGAGTAGATAGTTTTTTTTTCATTTTGAATAGAAAATAGATATAGGGTATGATAATGTGCTTTTCTCTTAAAACTGTGTATTGTCCATGGGAGTATAAATTTTCATGTGTAAATATATAATTATATATGCGATTGCAGTGCATGCCTGGTTGAGGTGGATAAGAAAGCTCTTTTTTTTTGTTCGGTTGATTTCTTTAGTCACTCCGATCTTGTCTTGAATGCGATGCAAGGAATGAAGGAGTACTCTTTTTTTGCATCTATGCCCTGTTCGGTTGCAAACTACTCCTATTTTTGTAGTATTGTTTGATACCAAAGTTTCTAAAAATATTGTAGTTTTTTTTCTGCATTTAAAGTCTTGCTCATGTGAACTACTTCTGTTGTACTCCGTAACTCGCAATAGCTTCTCTGACAGCAAGTTCTGACTCGCAAAAAAAAAAGAACACACACACACGCACACATGCTGAGTTCTGAATGAGCGTTTACTACCACATTGTACATCTAGAAAATGCGTCGTGCTGAGGCTATAAGAATGGCAGTGCGGCCTATTAGCTTCATTTGTAGCACCGACAGTAAAGATCACCGATGAAAACCATAGCTTATACATGCATGTCTCCGATCTTCACAACCAAGATCTTCGACCAGGCATTCAGTAGTCAGAGTAGGAGTTGTTCCCAATACAAGAAATGACGGGCCTTAGGTTCTACTTAGGTTAGCTCTTGCTACTCCTAATTTCCTGTATTCTAGCCTGATTTATTACTGGACTGTAATGTGATCAACAAATTTTTTGACCGGCTTTTCAATTAAACCTACATATATACCACACGTTTGGAGGATAATGACGACTTCTAATGAACACAGTTCCTCCCACTGAGTACTCAAAGGAGGATAAAGACGACTTCTAAAGAAGTATTCGGATTCATAGAAGACCATTTGTCCACAGTAATACCCTGTATATTACAGATACTAAACAGCTGTGGAAACTTGGAGTACAAAGGTTGATTCCCACTAAGAGGATTAAACGATAATTACCACAATCAGGAATTATTTTTCTACCAGGCATACAGTGTTCCTTGACTTTCATAGTGGCTTTCCAAATAGGGGAATCAAAGAACTTTTCTTTAACACTGGCAACAATATCACATTTGAAGTATTTGGCCTTAACAACATCATGACAAAGTCCCTCTTGGGTGTTAAGTTTCTATCACCACTTCACAAGCAAGCTAATGTTTTGCTTGCGGAGGTCTTTCACCCCAAGTCCACCTTTACATTTAGATACATCTTATTCTTACACCTGGGGTTGTTCAATAGATTATTGGCTTGAGAAGTAAACTCGGCCAAGATGGTTCTGAAGATAAAATAGGCATGTCCAACAGGTGTCCGAGCACTCATAAAAATGCAAGAGAATGTACAAGAGTGTTTGTATCTTCAAGTATCAACTCCATGAATGCCCTCTTAAGATAAAGGAACACAAGTTCCTTTTTCTTGGCGAAGTAAGAAAAACAAATTCTTTTTTCACACATTCAGTACCACATTGTGCCGCCAGAGTGTTGTAATGCTATAAATATGGCAGCGCATTTGCAACCAAACAGTGCCAACTATTTACCATGAAAACTAACATACCATATTTTATAGCATCAAGAGTAGAGATAAAAATAAATCCAAACCCAAGGAATGCCTTGGTACCTTGTTGTGGAGGTAGATCACACACATTATAGGATTGGGAGGCCTTTGGAATACGTTGGAAACAATGAATATATCTGTGGGGAATCATCCCTCTAAAACATGACCTGACATGTTCAATAGGTTGCACTTAAGAATCAGCTCTTGACAAGTCGGTTGATTCCATCCTAAGTTGGACAATGGAACATGACAATGAGTTCCATCACAACATGGGGCAGCGGCGGTGACCACGTGTTTCTCTTCTTGCTCCGATGTTGATCTAAGTTTGTTAATATGTAGTCAGAAAGAAAATTGTTGATGACATAATTAAAGGACAATGTTACCCCATTCTTAGCCAGTCAACACATTCCACTTTGAATGACACATGTTATTTTTGAGCTCTTTTAACCTGGTCCCTCTTAACTCGTAGGAGGTAAGCATACATACTTAATCTCTGCCATTCATTATAGTTATTAGTGGGCCCCAACCATTAGCATGTGTAAATTAATAAACCTCGGCCGGTCACCCCCCTTCCCCCCCCCCTAAATTTCTCAACACCCAAACAAGGAAAGACACCAAAAAATAATCTCGTGACTTATGCTCCCCCTCCAGAAAATTCCTTTCATAAATCACCAGTGCATTGGAATCTCTCTCTCTCTCTCTCTCTCTCTCTCTCTCTCTCTCTCTCTCTCTCTCTCTATGTCTCCGACCTCAAAACCGTTTTTTTGTCTTTTGCAAGCAATGAGAAATTATCTATACTACTTAAAAGGAATGTAAGGTTTCATGTTTCACTTTTCTTCCGACCATCCCTTCATCCAACCTTCCTTGTATGAAAATCAATCACCCAAATTTACTTACCTTCTAAACCAATTCTACTTTACTTAACTCATCAAGCTTCTCATCAAAATATAAGGTAAATCACGGGCAGGACTTAAACATTTATTTTCACAATCACATTGATATGGACAGGTAAATCACAAGGTAACATACTATAATATTTATATCCCATTGCAACACACAATCATTGTCCTAGTCAAATAAAAGAAATCGATGGACGACTTCTAAATCTTATCCAGGATTTTCCTTTGTTCCTTGCAACAAACGAGACAAAGCATGATAACTGCTATGACAACACATGTACTTTATTTCTTGAAGTTCGTCATTATGCCTTTTTTTGCAAGAAGTTCCCCAATGTACTTAACCATATGCATGTGTTTTTTACAGCCACAATATCTTATGGAAAGGATAACGTAATAATAATTATTTCTCATGTCATGTCATTCCGCGGTGTCACAATATTTTGCTTATACATAGTCTTAAAGAGACATTCTATGGTTCAATAACGTCAATTAGGAATATGTAGTTTCCTTTTACTAGAACATTCTTCATATGTCAGAGATATACAATACTGTATTTTATACTACCAATTCATCATTTACAAATTATTATTTTCCTTTTATCAAACACTTACCAAATATAAAAAACGACACTACCTATTGAAGAGGTTTTACATCTCATGGGTGACCTATTATCTTCTACGAGGTAATAGGTCACCACATTTTGTCTAGACCCGTAGATCAGAAGTAATGAATGACCCACAATAGTTGGGACCATCTTAAAGTTTCTCCTTTTCTTCTTAATTGGTCCAGGGTCGTCCACTCATTGGAAATTGTAGGCATTGAATAATGTCAGTATAGTATGTGTGTACGGATGAGGACTTGTGGATCTCGAGTGCCACACACCCCTATGCGAATATAGTAGTAAAAAATACCAGGAAATTTAAATAAAAATCTGGATTTTTTTTGGAAAATCAAACATTGGTGCCCATTGTACTCTTGTGTTTACTTTCATGAGGAATGGGTGCCCATGGTATTCTCGGTAAAAAAATAAAATGAAATTCCTATGTATAGGGAAACTATTTGGATGGACCATATGTCAGACCTATTATTTTTGCCACGGATATTGCGGGCGATTACATTTAGGATGACCATGGAACGTGAATATATTTTTCTCATACTGTGAATATTCATTTCTCAGTCACTTCTAATTTAAATATGTTGCCCCCGCATTTGCTAGGGCCACCATGCTAGTTGTTGAAAAAAAATATATCAATTAAAGCAAACATATTGGTGCCACAAATACAGTTGTTTAAATAAAGAAAATAAAAACTCAAGGCCATCCATATAGGACCTGCCTCCCGTCGACATCTCCAATATCCTATGATAAACCCAATAACCATGAACTGATCCATTCTTTGAACCATCACTAGGGGAGAGGACCTCACATGAATCGATTACTCAAAATACCAAGCTAGTTGGTCGGTGTTACAATGGTTGTGCCGTGGCAAAAGAGAAGATATATTTGGCTATACATAGCGGCGACATTTGAGTAGATTCCTAAACGACAACCGCCTGACCATTGTAACTATCAAATTTTTTATTTTTTATTTTACCCTTTGGACTCATAGGTTTAGGAAATATTCTTGAAAGTTTGGTGCTAGTTCTTCACGTCAATATCATATCCCGCACAATGACACAACAACTGTAACTCCATCAAACTAGCTTGGGATTTTGAGAAATGAATTTAGGTGGGGACCCTCTCGTGTTGTTAAAAAAACATGTGAGCATACAAAGGGTGCAATTCCAAGACTATGACATCAACAACCGCTCGCATACCAATCTTTGTTGATCCAACCAAAATATCAGACCAAGGTCTATCATTCCCGAAGTAGATATTTGAGCAAACAACTTCAAAAGGAAACAATGTGCGGACCTCAATGTTGTTTGACCAAGTCAGAAGGCTAGATCATGCGTTTTCATCTAGAGAATGCAAACACGATGTCAGTCGCCATCCACTGGCCTATCGGCCAGCTCACACTGAACTAGGCGGCCAAAGGAGAAATTGATGGAAAGGACGATGCCATCACATTGCTTCTAATAATTTCCGAACACATATCAAGTCCATGGTTGTCGTGCACGCAATGACAACACTTAGCAGCCATCCCCACCATAGGTGTTGCCAATAGTACATAGCCCTCAAAGGCTCTGATCTAGTTCTCAATTGAACCAAATCTGGCCTTAGCGGCTTGCACTATTAACGGTGAGAGAGTGGAGTGGCAGTAGCAACCCATGAGATCAACCCAGTGTTGCGTGCTTCATGCCACAACCGCATGATCTCCATTCCTCGTCGTAGACATGCTACATCAATGCATTCTTGCCACTATCCAATCTGCATGTAGGATCACCAGATCGATGCGCCTTGGCCCTCGGCCACCACACCCGCTACTATACCACCTCCTCTCCCAACAACTAGGCCACAATTGCCTGATTGAAAGAGGTACTCCCGACACCTTTGGTGTGGTGCAAGTCACGACCGCCATAAAGGTCGGTGACAAATACAACGAGCAGGGGAGGGTGAGGGAGTTGGGGAGGAGAGGTGCCAGGGTTTCCCACTGGTGTCTCCTCGGAGGCATCTGGATTGTAGTAGTGCTAGCATTTGTGGATCTTAATCAAGTAGTGCACATGTTGGATCTATCCAGATTACTGGCATGGCATTGACTGTTCATGGTACTATTGAGGATCATGAGTGGAACTCTCATATTTGCTTCAAGAGCTTGTCCTAAGCATGTATGCAACTATAAGGCTAGTCATAGTTCTAATTTTGTATTGGTAATAAACTTCTCCATCTAATTTGCTAGCTTTTAGTTCATGGGTTTTGCTCCTAGTGTTCATGCTCGCTTTCACCATTAGTTCAAAAGTTGAAAAATCTTCATATACTTGGCCTAGGGCACATGCAAAAAACACAAAAGCCCATGGGGCCCACCGTACTGTAACTAGCCTAGTCCTCTCTCTCTATTGATTTTCAAGTTAAAATTTTATGAAACTTACATATTTGAAATTTACTTTTTTTTGAAAATTCAAAGTTAAAAAGTTCAAATATTTTGCACGTCTCCAAATTATTGGAAGTTTTAAATATCTAAATTTTTGAAGGTTGTCAAATTTTATGAAAATTTACAAATTTCAAAATCCTTAAAAGTGTTTAATTTCTGAGAGTTAGGAGCTAGAACTTCCTAAAGTTGATGTTTGCAATTTCTAGAAGATACCAAAATGGAAACTTAACCAACAATTGAGCTTTAGAGAATGGAAAGTAACTTAGCCAGGAAGTTAAATCCAAGTCACTATGAGGTTCCCGCCACTCCCCCCGAAAGTTCTCCAAATTTGCGACAATAAATCCATTGAAAGGTTGGTAAAATGAGGGAGGACCGATTCCGTAATTTAGTTATACGCCTGGCTATATAAGTTGCCCGGGGACTCCCTCTCTAGCTCACTATAATTCCCATTCACCCCAATAGTAGCTTTCTTTTATTCCATAGTGAGTATATGTAGAGAAAGAGATTAATTAAGTCTGCAAGACCATGCCATTGGACCTAGTAGAGATTCGATGGTCTCTGGAATATGCCCGGGGACTTTAGGATTGGATGGTCTCTGGAATATCTTGCTAACTAGTAATGAAGGTTGCACCTAATGTTGTTAAGATCCAGCGGGTCATACTAAAGCACATTCAACTCTCAAGTTTGTTGAGATTCGCAGGGCAGAAGCACATAGAGATGTGAATAGTGTGATGGTTGCAACGGGGGACACACATTAAGCAAGGGCAGTTGAGGCTTATGCTTCATTTTGTTGGGCTGCAAAGCTTTGATGATCAAGCCGAGCAATAAATTCCAATTCTTAGCGTCCTGCCAAATATTTGTAGGAAAAAAATAGTTTGTGCTACACGATAACCTTATCTCACAATTTTCCATTACTATCTTAGATACTAACTTGATTGATACTCCCCGAACCTGTATGAATTGTCTTAATTCCATTATCATTTTTTCCGAGGTTATGGAGTTTGTGGGATTTGGATTAGACATGCATTCTGATTGTAGGCATTGAATAATGTTAGTATGATATGAGTGTACATCTTTGCCCCTGTGGGCACCTTTGAGATACTAAGTGTTGGGTAACGTAGTAATTTCAAAAATTTTCCTACGATCACGCAAGACCATGGTGATGGCATAGCAACGAGAGGGAGAGTGTCCGTCCACGCACCCTCGTGAGACCGAAAGCGAAGCGTTATAACAACGCTGTTGATGTAGTCGTCGTCTTCACGATCCGACCGATCCAAGCACCGAACGACGGCACCTCCGAGTTACGCACGCTCAGCTCGATGACGATCCCGGACTCCGATCCAGCAAAGTGTCGGGGATGAGTTCCGTCAGCACGACGGCGTAGTGACGATGTTGATGCTCCACCGACGCAGGGCTTCGCCTAAGCTCCGCGACGATATGACTTCTCCGGCGCAGGGCTTCGCCTAAGCTCAGCGACGATATGACCGAAGTGGAATATGGTGGAAGGGGGCACCGCACACGGCTAAGGAAAGATCCGTAGATCAACTTGTGTCTTATGGGGTGCCCCTGCCCCGTATATAAAGGAGCCAAGGGGAGGTGGCGGCCCAAGGGGAGGCGCACTAAGGAGTCCTACTCCTCCGGAGTAGGATTCCTCCAATCCTAGTTGGATTAGGATTCGGAGGGGAAGAGAGAGGGGGGCCGGCCCACCTTTCCTAGTCCTAATAGGACTAGGGAAGGGGGGGCGCGCCACCTAGGGCTGCCCCTTCTCCTTTCCTCCAAGGCCCACTATGGGCCCATGTAGTTCCCGGGGGGTTCCGGTAACCTCCCGGTACTCCGGTAAATTCCCGATTTCACTCGGAACCTTTCCGATGTCCAAATGTAGGCTTCCAATATATCAATCTTTATGTCTCGACCATTTCGAGACTCCTCGTCATGTCCGTGATCACATCCGGGACTCCGAACAACCTTCGGTGCATCAATACTTATAAACTCATAATGAACTGTCATCGAAACGTTAAGCGTGCGGACCCTACGGGTTCGAGAACTATGTAGACATGACCTAGAACCATTCTCGGTCAATAACCAATAGCGGGACCTGGATGCCCATATTGGTTCCTACATATTCTACGAAGATCTTTATCGGTCAAACCGCATAACGACATACGTTGTTCCCTTTGTCATCGGTATGTTACTTACCCGAGATTCGATCGTCGGTATCCAATACCTAGTTCAATCTCGTTACCGGTAAGTCTCTTTACTCGTTCCGTAATACATCATCTCACAACTAACTCATTAGTTGTAATGCTTGCAAGGCTTAAGTGATGTGTATTACCGAGAAGGCCTAGAGATACCTCTCCGACAATCGGAGTGACAAAACCTAATCTCGAAATACGCCAACCCAACAAGTACCTTTGGAGACACCTGTAGTACTCCTTTATAATCACCCAGTTACGTTGTGACGTTTGGTAGTACCCAAAGTGTTCCTCCGGTAAACGGGAGTTGCATAATCTCATAGTTATAGGAACATGTATGGGTCATGAAGAAAGCATTAACATACTAAACGATCAAGTGTTAAGCTAACGGAATGGGTCATGTCAATCAGATCATTCAACTAATGATGTGACCTTGTTAATCAAATAACAACTCCTTGTTCATGGTTAGGAAACATAACCATCTTTGATTAACAAGCTAGTCAAGTAGAGGCATACTAGTGACATACTGTTTGTCTATATATTCACACATGTATTATGTTTCCGGTTAATACAATTTTAGCATGAATAATAAACATTTATCATGGTATAAGGAAATAAATAATAACTTTATTATTGCCTCTAGGGCATATTTCCTTCACTAAGCTGATTCGACATCTTGAAATTGACGAAGTTAGTATAGATGCCTCATAGCTACTAAACAAACATCGCCAGAAAGCCTGAAATAAATTCAGAAAAATACGAGCATCAGTGCCAAGTCTTGGACTTGAACCATGGTGGGTTGATTCCACCACAATGAACCTAACCACATGAGCTACGCTCAGGGCGGCGACGGCGGCGCATCTTCGGCCCGCTTCAGTGCTTGTAGTCCTCGCTAGGTGATCTATGGATCTGAGTATAATTTTTATTATTTTTGGTGTTCATTATACTGTCATGAGTAAAGATGCATAGATCGGAAGTTTTCTTCTAAAAAACCAATGGAAAAATAGGTCACAAATAACAATAACTGGTGACTTTTGAAGCATACGTCTGTTCTAGGATTATTTGCTCTGCATCCCCTCATGGCTTTGTACGTGTCAGCTTCCTCTCCATGTACAAGCTTAGCTACTCCTCCATGAGCTCTGAGCGCCACGACCTATTGATGGGGGAGACTTGTGTGAGATTTGACATTAGGTGAGATCTATGATCTCATATTAAGTGAGGTCTATCAGATCAATATTTTGAAAAAAATACATGTTCAAACATTCTCAAAAATTTGTAGACACACATCAATGTTTTCAACCTCAAAAAATTTCAGCTCCTAATTCAACTTACATTGATAGAAACAAAGAAGAAAAATATGGATCAGAATAGTGTCAAAGTACTATTCACCCAAAGCTGTCACTATTCACATTTGATTTTGTCTGTTTTGAGTCTCTAAATGTACATTGAGTTTTGAGCTGATCATTTTTAGAGTTGTAGACATACTCCACATGAACGTTGTCAAATAATTTCAGATGTATTCGGAATGTCGAAATATGAAGATTTTCGGTTGATCTCAGATCTCACACAACTAGCCCCCCATTGAGGCCGAGCATGCGTTGCCGTCGTGGCGCAAACAATTTGCCGCCGCCGCCTCCGATGCAAACTTGCATGTGCCTGTGCCTAGGCGGCCGGGGTGCGATAGTGTGACGGGAGGAGCATCCGTAGTCAGGCCCCGAATATGTAGCCATATCGACGAATCTCGTTAATAAATCTCGGTGTCGTGCATCATATAATTGCTTGGTCCTCGGTAAGCCGACTACATGCCTCTGATTAATTCTAACATAGACCGTAGGCAACGCAGTGCACATGGTCTGTTTCAATAGCACGTATGTCATTAATCTGTGTTGGATGTATACATATCAGTGATAGCTTAACTCTATCGGTATGCAGTTAGGGGTCTTAAACGATCTATTTGTACTATTGATCGATTTTTACTACTCTTGTCCATATTAATTGACGCTGCTTTAATACAACTTTGTATTAAAACAGTGTCAATTAATTTGGACCAAAGAGAATACTAATTTCAGTATTCTGGCTTGACTGGCGGTTGCTTGTCTAAACTATGAAGTACCACTCCTCAATTAAAACTAGATTCGCAGAACATGTTTGTGTGATAGACTATGACTAAGAATCTTGCAGTGATAAAGGCAAGTCAGTGAGGGCACATGTATTCCACGAGCCCGACAGAGTTATATATGTGTGTCGATTGTCCACGCAGAAGTTCATTTTCAGAGCACCAACTCATATCATTCTGAAGATAATTTGTTTAGAGGAACGTAAAGGATTGTTTTACCGCCAGAGAATGTATGAACGCCAGTACGCAACTAGGATTAGGAGACACCAGGAGCAAAAGTGCGACAGGACGCTGCCTTGTAGCACCTTGTTTTCTTCAAAGGCCTCACCAACCTGCTGACCACTTTGCTGAGCGCTACGGATGAATGCTCGTGCATGACCTGATGCATGTCTATCTGCCAGATGGCATTCGTGCCTGGCTAGACACTTCCCCTCTGCAGCGACCCAACCCTACCAAACTGCTCCTGGCGACAGTTTACCGACCGTGGTCAAGAATAAAGGATGGGCCCGTTGGCTGTTGTGCATGGGCGGTGTCGTGAGGCAAGTTCCGACAGTACGAGAGGGGAGTAGGGAAGACGCTAGATCATGCAAGACACAAGTCTAACACCAGAGAGGTTAGCAGGTTCAGCCCCTTGTGGTGAAGGTAAAGACCTTATCATGTATTTATGTTCACGCCCCTTGCGGTGGAGATAAAGACCATATGTCCTTTGCTTTGGAGCTTGGGTTTTCTCTGGGTAGCGATGTGGAATACAAGGCGTGCGAACCCTTGTCCAGATGAAAGGAGGTGGCTTATATCGAGTGCGCCTGATCTTTCTCTCTCTTTCCCGTTACAAAGGCTTACTTACAATGCTTTTAACTACGTCCACTACAAGATGTAGCGGACGCCTTGAATGTATGATGTGCACTTCCCATAATGACCGTGTCGCTTGAGAATACCGGCCGTTGGCCTTCCTCCTTTTTCTTCTGCAACTCCTCCTCCGAACAGTTTAAAACTCACCAAGACCGAATTGTAGTAGTGCTAGCATTTGTGGATCTTCATCAAGTAGTGCATATGCTGGTTGCTGGATCTATCTAGATTGCTGGCATGACATTGAATGTTCGTTGTACTATTAAGGACCGTAAGTGGAACTCTTGTATTTGCTTCAAGAGCTTGTCCTAAGCATGTACGAAACTACAACTCAGGCTAGTCATAATTCTAATTTTGTATTGGTAAACTTCTCCATCTAATTTGCCAACTTTTAGTTCATGGGTTTTGCTCCTAGTGTTGATGCTCGCTTTGACCATTAGTTCAAAAGTTGAAACATCTTCATATACTTGGCCTAGGGAACATGCAAAAAACACAAAAGCCCATGGGGCCCACCATACTGCAACTAGCCTAGTCCTCTCTCTCTATTAATTTTCCAGTTAAAATTTTAAGAAAATTTCATATTAGAAATTTACATGTTTTTTGAAAATTCAATGTAAAAAAATCAAATATTTTGCATGCCTTCAAAATACTGGAACTTTTAAATTTCTAAAAAGTTCTATATTTTTGAAGGTTGTCAAACTTTATGAAAAATTACAAAATTCAAAATCCTTAAAAGTGTTTAATTTCTGAGAGTTAGGAGCTAGAACTTCCTAAAGTTGATGTTTGCAATTTCTAGAAGATACCAAAATGGAAAATTAACCAACCATTGAGCTTTAGAGAACAGAAAGAAACTTAGTCAGGAAGTTAAATCTGAGTCACTATGAGGTCCCCGCCACTCCCCCCTCCCCCAAAGCTCTCCAAATTTGTGACAATGGATCCACTGAAAGGTTGGTAAAATGAGGGAGTGCTGATTCAGTAATTTAGTTATACGCTTGGATATATAAGTTGCCAGGGGACTCCCTCCGTAGCTAACTATAGTTCCATTCACCCCGATAGCCGAGTAAACGTAGCTTCCTTTTATTCCATAGTGAGTATAGGTAGAGAAAGAGATGAATTAACTCTAAGAGACCATGCCATTGGACCTAGTAGAGCACATTTTCAGATTGGGTGGTCTATGGAATATCTTGCTAACTAGTAATGAAGGTTCACCTGATGTTGTGAAGATCCAACGGGTCATACTAAAGCACATTCAACTCTCAAGTTAGTTGAGATTCGCAAGGCAGAAGCACATACAGATGTGAATAGTGTGATGGTTGCAACGGGGGACACATTAATTAAGCAAGGGAAGCTGAGACTTATGCTTCATTTTATGGTGCTGCAAAGTTTTGATGATCAAGTTGAGCAATAAATTCCAATTTTTAGCGTCCTGCCAAATATTTGTAGGACAAAAAATAGTTTTTGCTACATGATAACCTTATCTCACAATTTTCCATTACTATCTTAGATACTAAATCGATTGATAGTCCCTGAACATGTCTGAATTGTCTTAATTCCATTATCATTTTTTTCCGAGTCTTATGGAGTCTGTGGGATTTGGATTAGACATGCATTCTTATTGTAGTAGTTGAATAATGTTAGTATGATATGAGTGTACATCTTTGCCCATGTGGGCACCTTCGAGATACTAAGCCGATTCGACATCTTGAAATTGACGAAGTCAGTATAGATGCCGCATAGCCACTGAACAAACATCGGCAGAAAGCCATCGCCAGAAAGCCTGAAATAAATTCAGAAAAAATACCAGCACCAATGCCAAGTCTTGGACTTGAACCATAGTTGGTTGGTTCCACCACAAGGAACCTAACCACATGAGCTACTCTCAGGGCGATGACGGCGACACCTCTTCGGCCCGCTTCATTGCTTGTAGTCCTCGTTGGGTGACCTACGGTGTTATACTGTCATGATTAAAGATGAGTAGATCGGAAGTTTTCTTATAAAAAACAATGGAAAATAGGTCACAAATAACAATAACTAGTGACTTTTGAAGCATACTTCTGTTATCGGATTATTTGCTCAGCAGCCCTCCACGGCTCCGTGCACGTCAGCTTTCTCTCCATGTACAAACTTAGCTACTCCTCCATGAGCTCTGCGCGCCACGGCCGATTGATGGGGGGAGACTTGTGTGTGAGATCTCACCATTAGGTGAGATCTATGATCTCATATTAGGTGAGATCTATGAGAATGATATTTTGAAAAAAGAATTACATGTTCAAACATCCTCAATTTTTTGTAGACACACATCAACTTTTGATGTACAACCTCAAAAAATTTCAGCTCCTGATTCAACTCACACTACTAGAAACAAAGAAGAAAAAATTTGGATCTGAATAGTGTCAAAGTACTATTCACCCAAAAATTTTGGATCTGACCCCGGCAAACGCGGCGTCTCTCTGTCGCATGAGGTGCTGCAGGGGGTCGTCACGAGGGGCTTTGGCGGCTGACGACGGGAGGTGCTCTTCATAGCAGGCTTGGCTCCGGTGGTCTGGGTATCCATGGTGCCCAGATCTGCAGGCTCACTGTTAGGAGACGAGGGACTTGGGTGAAAGCTTTTGACGACGTCGGCGCCTGCGGGTGTCGTGACCTTCTTGGAGGTGTCTTCGTAGAGTTCTTCCTCTCCCTCCATGTGCTTGGACTCTCCGGGTGAGAACCTAAACTTCAGTTTTCTGGAGTGGGCGGCGGCGGCGTTTTACGTCGTAACCTTCTTGGAGGCGTCGCTTTGGAGGGTCAGCCTTTGGATGTTGTGAGGGCTCTTCCGTTTTCATGGGCGGTGTATGCCGGGGCGGCGGCTCCGGGATCTTCAGTTGAGAGCCGAGGCGGCGGCCTCGGGCAGCGGTGCAGCGATGGCCCCATGAGGTAGGGCTGTTTGTTAGCATGGCTTGGGTGAGAACCTTGAGCTGCGTGGGCGGCAAGGTTGTCGGCTCGGTCGACGCATCCCAGTGGGGGCGGTTGGACGGCATGTCGGGGCGGCGGCCCCGGATGTGGTGCGGCGTTCGTGGTCTGCGTGCGGTTGTCCTGAGCAGTGCGGGCTGCGAACTGCTGTATCATGCGGCGTTGCTGCTCGAGGGTGACCGGTGGCATGTCGGGGCGGCGGCCCCGTATGTGGTGCGGCGTTCGTGGTCTGCGTGCGGTTGTCCTGAGCAGTGTGGGCTGCGGGCTGCTGTATCGTGCGGCGTTGCTGCTCGAGAGTGAGCGGTGGCATGTCGGGGCGGCGGCCCCGGAAGGCGGTGTCGGTTGAGTGCGCAGGGCGCAATAGAGCAGTGGATGTCGAGGCGGCGGCCTTGGGAGATTTGCAGTTTCGAGGGCATGGACCTCGTGTCGTGTGGGCAACGTGGTTGTCATCTGAGTTGGTCATGGGTGGGCTTTGCCCTGTGTGTTAGTTTTTGGGGTGGGCTTGGCCCTTGTTGTTCCGGTTTTTGTTCAATTTTCCGTAATTAACTGGGCAATTCTCTTCTGCTTAATTAATAGATGAGGCAATCTTTGCCTCCGTTTCGAAAAAATGTCACTATTCACATTTAATTTTGTCCTTTTTGAATATCTAAATGTACATCAAATTTTGAGCTGATCATTTTTGGAGTTGTAGACATACCCCACAAGAATGTTGTCAAATAATTTTAGTTTTTTTTGAATTGTCTATATATGAGTTTTTGGGGTTGATCTCAGATCTCACACAAGTCCCCCCCCCCCCCCCCGGGTTGATGCCGCCTCCGACATATGCAGATAAGCGTATGGAGTCGTGTCCTAATAAGACATTTGTATTCTAGGCTTCTTGTATAATGTGAGGAAGACACACAATAGAACATATGTCAACATAATATCATAAGCACGCAGGGGGAGTCGGCGGCGTGTGCTAGTGCCTAGGCGGCCGGGGTGCGATATTATGACGGTGTCATGAGGACGTGCGCCCGCAGTCAAGCCCCGAGGATATAACCATATCGATGAATCTCGTTAACAAATCTTGGTGTCATGTCTCGTGTAATTATTTAATCCTCAATAAATCGACTACACGCCTTTGATTAATTCTAACATAGACAGTAGGCAACGCAGTGCACATGGTCAGTTTCAATAGCACGTACGTCCCACACGGTTGCCATGATTAATCCGTGTTGGATGTATACACATCATTCATAGTTTAACTTTATCGGTATGTAGTTAGGGGTCTTAAACGATCTATTTGTACTATTGATCGATTTTTACTACTCCTCTTGTCCATATTAATTGACGCTGCTTTAATACAACTTTGTATTAAAACAATGTCAACTAATTTGGATCAAAGAGAATACTAATTTCAGTGTTTTGGCTTGATTGGCGGTTGCTTGTCTAAACTATGAAGTACCACTCCTCACTTAAAACTAGATTCGCAGAACATGTTTGTGTGATAGTCTATGACTGAAAATCTTTTGCAGTGATAAAGGCAAATCAGTTCGGGCACATGTATTCCACGAGCCTGACTGAGTTATATATGTGTGTCGACTATCCACGCAGAAGTTCATTTTCAGAGAACCAACTCATATAGTTCTGAAGATATTTTTTTAGAGCAATGTAACGGATTGTTTTACGGCCAGAGAATGTATGAACGCCAGTACACAACTAGGATTAGGAGACACCAGTAACAAAAGCGCGGCAGGACGCTGTCTTGTACCATCTTATTCTCTTCGAATAGCGATGGCAGTTTTGCCCATGGGTATGGGTACCTGCGGGTACCCTACCCGAAAACAACTGGTATGGGCAAGACTTGAAGAGATTTTATACACATGGGTAATGGATATTCTTACCCGCAAAATATATGGGTATGAAAATGCGCCCATGGGTAACCCAATGGATACCAGAAAATAAAATAAAAAAAATAACCCCTATGACATGTGGGGTCATCATCCAACTCGTATGGCCCACCCTAAGCATCGATTCCTTAAATCGGCCATAGCTCATAGACCCGTAATCACCTGCTCGTCAGTGCTCATGCGTCCTACGTGACTCGTTGAAAAGATGAAATCTCAACTCTTTGCTTGTAATCCAACGCTCGATCCAGCGATTCCCCATTCCCACAATGATGTTCCATTGTACCGGGTTCCACCAACCGCCGCTCATACTCCCTTGATGCCTCCAAGAGGCCACCCATCATAGCAACCTGTGTTAGTGCTATACTACTCATCCATGATCGCTTGAATTTTAAACTCATTTCTCTACATTTTAAAATTTTAAATACTATATATTATACCCACTGGATATCCATTGGATATAGGATACCCGATGGGTATGGGCGCGGGTGCCAATTTATGGCCATGGGTATTGAAGTGGGTGGGTATAGAAATTTTCTGTGGGTATGGGTTTGGGAAGAAGGTTGTACCCGCCCATACCCTACCCATTGCCATCCCTATCTTCGAAGGCCTCACCAACCTGCTGACCACTTTGCTGAGTGCTACGGACGAATGCTCGGGCACGACCTGATGCATGTCCATTTCCCAGATGGCATTCGTGCCTGGTACACACTTCCCCTCTGTAGCGACTCAACCCTACAGGCTTGCTCCTGGCCACAGTTTACCGACCGTGGTTAAGATCAAAGGATGGCCCAGTTGGTTGTTGTGCATGGCCGGTGTCGTGGGGGAAGTTCCGATAGCAGGAGAGGGGAGTAGGGAAGATGCTGGATCAAGCAAGACGCAAGTCTGACATCAAGGAGTTTAGCAGATTCAGCCCCTTGTGGTGGAGGTAAAGACCTTAGCATGTTCACGCCCCTTGCGGTGGAGATAAAGACCATATGTCCTCTGCTTTGGAGCTTGGTTTTTTCTGCGTAGCGATGTGGAATACAAGGAGTGCAAACCCTTGTCTAGATGAAAGGATGTGGCTTATACAGAGTGCGCCTGACCTCTCTCTCTTGGCCGTTACAAAGGCTTATTTACAATGCTTTTAACTATGTCCACTACAAGATGTAACAAATGCCTTGAATGTACGATGTGCGTTTCCCGTAATGACTGTGTCGCTTGAGAATACTGTCGGCCTTCCTTCTTTTTCTTCTCAGCGACTAGAAAGTCCTCGTCCAAACATTTTAAGAGTCACCAAGACCAAAAACTGAAGTAGACATCCTGATTCCTCTTCTGATCAGAGTAAAGAGGAAGGGTTTGGAGGAGATAGATCTCCTGGCTGTCTTTATCTACCGTCGCATCCAACCACTCTAGGAGAGAGAGACCCATATGTATTTGTATAGTGGGTTGAAGGACCCGACCCAAGTGAGTCCAAAACCGATCACTGACGGAGATGTTTAAGCGAGGTTGATGTGCATCACTTTGTAACACGATGAGATCCAGGCCAAAGGGAGCATGTTTCTTTATGACTCCGAAAATATTCCACTGGTGTTAAGCTTCCTGATTTCCATTTTAGTTGGATCTTTGATGATTCTAATTTGTCGATCCGATTGCCATGACATGCCATCCAAGACTTCTATTCTCCGATACTAGAAGTGAATCATGATCATGTTGATGAGAAGTCAAAAAGCAGTGCCGGTCATAAATCCCTGAGCGATCATGAAGAAGAAAGCGAGGAGTCTGACGATGAGTGTGATGATGATGATGAGGGCGAAGATGGATTAGAGGATGATGGATGATCTTCGCCCTCAACCTACACTATCCAAGAGGGTAGAACCAAAATGGGGCATGATACGAGCAAGGCAACTCCTGTTACTCGGGGGATGAAGCGGGCTCAAGAAGATTCAATTTAGCTAGTGGCTTCTTATCCAAACACTGGGAAGTAGGCTGCAAAGAAAATCTTGTACTCCCTCCGTAAACTAATATAAGAGCGTTTAGAATACTAAAGTAGTGATCTAAACGCTCTTATATTAGTTTACAGAGGGAGTACAAGCCTAGAAACGCTATAAATTTGCCCAAGATAAATAAAGTGGTGTCGACTGTCTCCCAGTAAGTGTTAGTGATTAAATCTTTATTCCGAGTATTGATCACATAATCATCTTGGAATTCCTTTAATGTAGGACTGTCCCTTCGATGAGTCACACCAGTCAGGCCACTGAGCAAATCACCATTAGAAACAAAGAACAAGGAAAGGTTGTTGCTTGTCTTTTACGTGTCCGAGTGAAAAGCAAACATTTCCCATGTTAACCGATTGTTGATTTGTTTCACCTGCAGTGGCTGAAGAGATGATCCCTACAGAGGACGCTGGAGTGCAAGCCGAGACGTCCTAGATGGATAATGGTCTGCCTAGCCCACGACGTGACCCTCTAGCGACGGATGTTTCTCATGACATCGTGCCTAAATTTCCTGAGGTCATCCCAAATGTGAGTGCTCTAGTGCCGACTGAAGTTGTGCCTGCCCATCTGACCACATTGGTGGCGATGACATCTCGTGCTACTTCGGTCTCTGTCGCGCCGTCCGTGCTGTTCCCGCTGGCCAGAACCCTGAATGACGAAGTGGGTGCAAGTAAGGAGGCCATGATATGAGCTGAGCGGATGAACTCTCAGCTGAAGGACATGCTCAAATCGAGCGAATTTTAAAGGCTGATATCTGAGTAAGTACTATAGTAAGTGTCACTCACTTGCATTCAGGTGTCTTTCTTTAATTGTCTTTTTTTGCGGGTAAAAGTGACTTTCTTTAATTGTCATCTGAGTAGAATGTTTGTTATGTTCTTCCAGTAAGGGCACGACCAGTGCACCCACTAGATGTAGCACCCTAGACTTTAATAGAGTGTTGACAGTCGGTTAGGGTCTTACAGGATCAATTTATTCTTGTCTTCACAAATCTAGATCAAATACTTAGATTTGTGGCTTCATCGGGGTTTATAAGTCATCCGAGTGGTATGTTTGAGTTCCTTCAGTGGGGATCTCCGTATGCAGTTAGGGTCTTAAACAACCTATTCATACTACTAGCAAAAGAGCCCGTATGTTGCAACGGGATAAAAAAATACTGCACGACCCTTACCCAATAACCATGACTAAGACCCCAATATGTATTGCCGAGGTCTCTCTCTCTCTCTCTCTCTCTCTCTCTCTCTCTCTCTCTCTCTCTCTCTCTCTCTCTCTCTCTCTCTCTCTCTCTCTCTCTCTCTCTCTCTCTCTCTCTCTCTCTCTCTCGGCGTAAGATGCGAAATCTGCTTTTTCCTATGCAAGCTTTTGCCGAGGCGTACATGCACGGGTATTCACAGTTTCTTTCATCTCCAATTTGGCTTTGATGAGGTGTTCATTGCAATCCGGGTCGGTGTCTGCACGAAAGAAAGATGAATCTTGCGCTATTGATCAATATTGCAGCCTAAATACCAGTTTAAAAATATTTAACAGGTAAAATAACATCATATTCATATTCTATAGATTTTTCTAACCAAATTTCATATATAACATATAAAATTGGAGTTAGGGTTTGAAAGATATAGGTATTTTTAAAAAGTATTATTTGTTCTAGATGGACTGTGGGTTAATTATAGAAATGACAGTGGGTTTTCTGCTAAAGCGTAAAAAAGGATTCGTTTTCTATCACTTAATGGTGGAGTGCGGGTTATTTACCAAAAATGGGAGGGGGGTTTCTACAAAATAGTAAAAAACGGTTCATTTTCTCACTTAAATATGGATGACGGGTTGATTACTTAAAAACAGAGGGGGGATAACACATGCTCTTAACCCAATAACCATCATTCAAGACCATCATAGGTCCACATTCTTTATTTTAACATGGCATCACATTTGTGTTGCCACTTATCCTCCTTCTCACCCTCGCCGACACTGGTCTCAGTGTTCACACAAACCAAAATGTGTTTGAATGTGGTTAATCCTAAGGCGTCTCTCTCTCCCTCTCCCCTCTCTCTCCCCCTCTCTCTCCCTCTCTCTCTCGCTCTCGCGATGAGAAATCTGTTGCTTTCCCCTTGCTAGGATTTTCAGAGGGGTGTGCATGTGTGATTATCGATGTTTTCTTTCATCTTTATATGGTTTTAGTGGGTGTTTATTTACAATTCGGATAGCCGCCGGTAAGGAAGGAAAATGGACCGTGCGCTCTTGCAATGAGATATTTGTTGTTTTTCCCTTGCGAGATATTTCAGAGGCGTGCATGTGTGGTTATCGATGTTTTCTTTTGTCTCTATATGCATTTAGTGGGTATTTATTTTGCAATCAGGATCGCCGCTGGTATCAAACAAAAAATAGATCGTGCACTACAAATTATAAGTTTGCTTTTGGAATAATATCTAAAGATATTTAACAAGTGGAAATAGCATCATATTTAGATTTTAAATATTTTTCTAATCAAATTTCATATATGACATGTTAAAATTGGAGTTATGGTTTAAAAAATATGGATAATTTTGAAAAATATTTGTTTGACTTAAATATGATCCGCGGATGAATTACCTAAAAAGTTAGGGTAGTTTCCTAAAAAATACAAAACAACGGCTCGGCCGTGACTTAAGTGTGTACTGCGGTTTAATTCACGAAGAATGCATGGGTGTTCTGCAAAATTGGTGACGGACTGCTAGAAACGCTCCTTATTTTATTATTAGACTACAAAAGCCTGTGCGTTGCAACGGCAAAAAAATCATAATATTTAATGGCCATGATCATATTTTGCTGCATCACCAAGATACACTATCACTCTCAATTTCGTGAAATCGTGATTTTTTTTGAAATCATAAACAGTTTTTTAAACTCATGAATATATTTAAAATCGTGAACATTTTTCAAATTCATGAACACTTTTACAATTTTCGAGCATTTCCTAAAATCAAGAACATTTTTTGAAATCATGAGCAATTTATAAAATTTGCAAATATTATTCTAAAAATCATGAACATTTTTTGAACAGTTTTCTTGAATCAACAAACATATTTATTATCAATGAGTATTTTTCTCGGAAATTGCCAGAACAATTTTGAAAATTAAAAACATTTTGTGATTTAACTAACAATTTTGAAATGCATGACCATTTTTTAATCGGCATATTTTATGAATGATTAAACTATTTTGTAAGTCATGAACATTTTTTCAATTTTCAGGATATTTTTCCATTCATGAACATTTTTTGAAATTACGAAAGTTTGTTTAATTTCATTAATATTTTTCAATACATGAAATTTTTTACAATCATGAACATGTTTTAATACATGAACTTAGGTCCAAAATTTTATAAAGTTGAAAAAAAATGAGAAACAAATAACAAAATTTTAAAAATAGGCCGCCCGGACATGGGCCTGCCTAAACAGGCACGCTGCGTCTTCTGCTAGCACGAAGAGCGCAGTATAGGAGGTCCAACTGCATAGGCCGGCCCAGGCGGGGGAATCCTCCGTCTAAAACATTTTTTATCACTTACTAGCAAAATGGCCCGTGCTTGGCAGCGGGAAAAAAAAATCATAATCTCCAATGACCATGACTGCAGTTGGCTGTATCACCAAGATACACTATCACTCTCAATTTTATGAAATAATGGACAATTTATGATATCATGAACATTTTTTAAAACTTGTGAACATTTTTCAAATTCGTGAACACTTTAAAAAATTTCAAACATTTTCAAAAATGAGGAACACTTTTTAATTCATGAACAATTTATACTATTTGCAAAATTTTATTTAATAATTGGGAACATTTTTTAAACAATTCTTTTAAATCGTCACACATTTCTCGAATCGACGAACATTTTTTTTTGTAAATTGGCGGAACAATTTTTGAAATTCACGAGCATTTTTTTGATTTAACGAATATTTTATGAAATGCATGATTGAATCAGTATATATTTTATGAATGAATAAAATTTTGTTATGTCAAGAATAGTTTTTTAATTTGAAGGATATTTTCCATTCGAGATTTGTTTTGAAATGGAATTTTTTTGAATTTCATTAACATTTTTAATACATGAACCATGAATTGTTTGAGTTCTCAAACATTTGTTTTCCAATTTTAAACCTTTTTTTACAAAATTGCGAACATTTTTAAATCCACAAACATTTTATGATTTGTTAGAAAACTTTATTTCAAAATTCCCATTTTTAGAAAAATTCAGAACTTATTAAATTCCCAAATTATTTAATGCTAATAAAATAAAAAATAAAAATAAAAAAGGGAAAAATAAATTAAAAAAGGCTGCCCGGACATGGGCCTGCCCAAATAGGCAGGCTGCATCTTCTCCCAGCACGCAGAGCACAGGATTGGAGTTTCATACTGCATGAGCCGGCCCTGGGGAGCTCCTAGTCGGCGCCTTAAGCGCCGGCTAGGAGATCAGGGGGTAGAGATAATTAGCGAGAAGGATTTACGTAGAACTTTCGTAACTTCACGTAGGTGTAGAATTATTGTGACCCGGCCGTGCATTGTGTTAGAGGAGCTTTGCTACATTTACGTAAAATATCTACGTAAAGTTACGTACTGGATTACTTGCAAATTTTGATTAGAGGGGACGCAGGCCCACTCTGAAAATCGGGGGGAGGGGGGAGGATCCGGCTTGCCTGCTCCCTCCCCATGCTCCCATTCGTGCTCCCACTTCATCCTACGGCTGTCTTTCTCGTCTGAGGGGGGATTGATGAGAGCAAGCCACGTCCGCACATAAATTGATTTTCACAAGCGGAGTAAGTATAGAACTTTCGGTGTTAGAGGGGCCTGGTCCGTAGTAAAAGTCGCGAATAATCGTACACATATTGACCCTACAGGGGTTTTATGGGCTAATCCACCAGCTGGGAAAGTGAGCCCCTTCATGAAATTCAAGCGGAGTTTAGTACGGTTGGGAAACCTATGTACCAGTCCTACGTAATTAATTCTACATGCTGATGTGACCCAAATTAGTTGCCCCCCCCCCCCCGCCGCGCGAAATCAAGGGGCGGAGGAGAGGATTTAGAAAGGTTACGTAAGTTGGCTATACCTAGGTGTAGCATTTTTGGGTTGTGAGGGTCTGTTAAATTCCTGTAATTAATTAACGAGTACTCCCTCTGAATAAAATACAAGAATGGTCTAAGTGCTGACTTGGCCTTGGGCTTTGACAGCAAGGCTAAGTCCAAGGGGCGGGGGCTCTTCGTGACATGGAGTCCGCAGCTGGAGGTGCTCGCGCACCCGGCCGTCGGGTACTTCGTCACACACTGCGGTTGGAACTCCACGATAGAGGCCCTCAGCATCGGTGTCCCCATGGTCGCCGTGCCGCAGTGGTCAGACCAGCCTACCAACGTCAAATATGTCGAGGACGTCTGGCACGTGGGGGTGCAAGTGAAAGGGGTGGTCACCAAGGAGGAGCTCGCGAGGTGCCTCAGAGAGGTCTTGGACGATGCATGGCAAGGGCTACAAGACCAATGCTGCAAGCTGGAGCCACAAGGCGAAGAAGGCCATGAGTGAAGACGGCAGCTCAGATCGCAACATCGCCGACTTCCTTGCCAAACTTGGACTGAGCATATAATTAAACACATGTTATGAATAATCTAGCTAGTTAGCTTCCCTTGTCACTATACTTGTATTTATATTATGTCCTTCTTTTGTGTGTCATCATGCATTTTGTGCCTTTCTGCCTGGCTTGTTAGTACCTGGTCACTTGATGGCTACCCAAAGCTATGTTTGTTGGCAGCGACGTATTCTTTGAAGGAAACCATTGGGAGACGCTCATGACTATTAGCGGCCGGTGAATTGATTTAAAGAAAGAAAATAGTACACTAAAAGGGAAGAATGGGTCCATGCGATTGATCGACAAATTTGCGGGTCAAACGATTTCAACAGCAACATGTTCCCAAGGGGATGTCCATGAAGCCTTTTTGGGTAATGACTTCATGCACGCCCACGTCACATGATCTGATTAGCAGCGGGTAAATGCATCAACTTTAGAAAAGATATAATCACCATTCCGTGGCTCAAAACAACCACAGGCAACGTCCGTGTGGTAAATTGCGCCCGGCTGGTACACTGGCGGTCATAAACTATAGCCAGGTCCGGCACATGCATTGGCGAGCTCGGCTGAGGTTGTAATATATCAATAATGTCACACTTACGGGCTGGATGCTTACAGAATCGTCTATGGGAGGTTGTGGAACTAGCTGATTGGTGCTCGTTTTTTTTCTTTGCGTGAATCGCGGCGCCCACTTGCTCTTTCGTTCCGCCACATCAGTCCGTAGCTAAGCTTTCAATAAAACTTACCCGTAAGTGTAGCATTACTGGTAATATATATTGGGGGTGTGTGGTTGTGTTAGGAAATTATATTATGAAAGAAACTACTCACTCGGTTTCTAAATATAAGACCTTTTAGAGATTCCAAAATAAACTACATGCATAGCAAACTAAAGTGAATCTATAGTTTAAAATATGTCTAAACACATCCGTATGTACTCCGTACTAAAATATCTAAAAGAGCTTATATTTGGAAACAGAGGGAGTAGATGATACAATACTTCGAAAGGTTCTTCTTTTACAAGTGAGCTTTGGAAGAAGAAAGATTTAGAGCAACACAAAGGATTGCCGAACCTGAAAATGCCTCAACACAATGTAGGGTTAGGAGACATCAGAAACACATGTGCAGCACAGTTCCGTTATCTTCCACCAATCTATCTTTAGAAGACAACTAGATTTTATTGAATGGGTTTAGAGGGCAACTCGCGAAGGCAAGGATTTTCTTGCTAACCTCGTCGCTTTGTGCCATGGGGCACTGCAGATCACGCTCATTCCTTGTCACCGACCAGTGTCCATGCCCGGTCAACAACTGGACATAGGTTCTTCATCTTTCTCACTAGTGCAAACTTTCCACAAGAAAAACCAACCATAGGAAGCATAAGGTTGCGAATGTTTTTCCTGCGATGGATGCTTGTCAGACTGCCATTGCACTGTGATACTAGCTGGAGCAAAAGACAGTAATGGCCAAAACTGCATGAACCGAAGACAGACACTACTCAAAAAGTTCTGTGCCCAGCGCACCCAATTGATGCATGTTCTGAAACATATGTGCGTCCTTAGTAGCAAGACATGAGTGATGTTGTTCAAGGAGCAAGAGTAATAGAACGTGCACAACATTCTGAAAGCTTACCGTCATGAAGGCGCTTGTCATGCTTACTAAAACCTGAATCATTTTTGCCCAGTTTCAAAAAACACAAGCACGACAGCTGGCCTGGAAGTTTTCAACAAGATTGGAATAACGTTCCGAGCATTGAAGAAAGAAGAACGCCAGTCGGCGACAGTAGTAGAGGCTCTGTTAGGAGAGGGTCCAAAAACGCTGGTAGGATAGACGCAAGGGAGAGAGCGATGAGGGGGGAGCCATACTGATCCTGGAAGAGGTGCCACCGTGGAGAAGATGCACCGGAGTAGCGCACCCCGCCAAGCCCGTCCGACCCGCCCGCATGTAGCCTCGACGCGCCGAGGCAGAACCGCCCTGCCGCCACCTTCCCCAGATTCGGAATGGCTTCGCAGGCGGGTCCCCCGGTGGCGGCGACACGCGAGAGTGAGGGGAGAGGACATAACCGACGTCGGCGGCTAGGGTTTAACCCATGTCACCAGGGGAGGGCGACGCAGGGGGAGGGGAGGAAGGGCTATGCTAGTGGATGACAAACTCAACTAAGTTCGCAAACTGAGGGTTTCTTCAATGACCATAGCTTTCACTTGATATGATGAATTATAAGTTTCTATCAAAAGTCATTCTTACCTGTTTACTATTTGCTGAGTTGGCCTTCAAAAATTTAAATGTACTTAGGGATTACGTACATCTTTGACGATTACCTGTCTGAGCAGAAATAGTATTTATAACAGATATAGTGATTTTAATATGAATCTATCTACCGAAACTTTGATGAATACAATAGCAGTCAAGTTATAAAGTTTCACTGGCGCTTTCTTTCTGCATTACATAATGACCCAGGTTTTCTAAGATATCATTTACTCCGAGTATTTACAAATTGAGAATAACAAAATTTAGAGGATGAGATTGATGTCTAGTTAGTTCCCAGATAATTTCACTTCGATATTTTGACTAGACAAGCATTACAATTATCTGCGAAGGAATGGCAAAGAGTAGCATCACGCCACTCCTATGTTCGGCTACCTCTCAACTCCCCAGCGCTACACTTTTCGGTTCTCGTTGTCGACTCTACCTTGGTCGTGGCATTCCAACTTGCTGGTTAGCTCGTTTGTCTCTTTTCTCCACCGCTCTAACACATGGTCTACCTATGGGAGATGTCTGCATGTGCTATTTTTTTGGCAATGGGCAAACCTTCACCTGGGAAAAACTTCAATTTCCCTCCAACCTTTATACCTCGAAGGGCAACAATATGCAGTATCTCTTTCTACCGTCTTTGTGTCAACGCCTAAGACTTCGCCTTCCAGCCCACCTCTCTCTGGCCAATCCATATGTCAAGTATCACGGTGTACCACAAATGTGGTAATAGCTTAAAAGTGGTGTGAAAAAGTGCACCCCTATATGTGTGACGTAGGAGGTGGTAATAAATTCGCTGACGGAGCTCTGGAGCTACGAGAACTCCCGTGTACACTAGCATGATGTAAGTGCATCTAGTGCCCCTTAGTGATTTTGGTGGATTGAAGACTTATAGGTTAAGGAACTAATGCGTTTGTGAGTGTACACAGGTCTATAAGTCTATGAGGAGTTTGATATTTACAGAGAAAGTCGACCCCTAAAAATGAAGTTCTTCGACTGAAGACTTTGATATTCTGAAGACTTTCTGAAGACTTTGAAAGTGAAGAAATTGGTGTGACCTTGAAGACTTGGTATTCATTTGAGGAACATGAAGCGTGAAGACTTTTGTTTTCGTAGTTTCGTTTTCTCTTTCTTGAGTCATAGGAAACACCGTACTGTTAAAGGGGGTCGAGGAAATACTAAGGAAAAATTTCCATGTGATGCTCAACTCAAAATCCTACACCTACCAATCCCTTCGAGTGAAGCCTTTGGAAATCTCATACAGTTCAGTCAATTTCTTCAGTGATAGAGACGAAGTTCTTATGGTCGCTGAGGAATTTGTTCTGACTGAGGAGTTAGGAATTCGCCAGTGCGGATTGCCTACACAGTGAGGAACATGATAGCCCTGAGGAATTTGATATTCAAATTTCCGACCGTTCTTGTCTTCTTGCCAGCTGTCCCAAAATATCTTATCCACCTAACGGTCATATCGTTGAAGGGCATTTATGTCTTATCATGTCGGGCTGCTCCTAGGCTATAAATAGCCGCCCTACAACCACTAGCTGGTTGGCTGCTCCGAGAGAAACTTGACACTTGTCATTTGAGAGCAACCCATCCTCCGAGGACTTTGAGCGAAAATCATCGAGTGAGGAAAACCCAAAACCAAACCCCTACAAACCCAAAGTGATTGAGCATCATCAAGAGATTGATCCTGCGTGGATCCGACGCTTGTTACCTTTGAAGACTGTGCTTCTTCCAGACGGTTAGGCGTCATGGTCTAGAGCATCCAAGAGGAATTGTGGATCGCCGAGTGACCAAGTCTGTGAAGGTTTGGAAGTCGCTCAAGACTTACCACGAGTGATTGGACGAGGTCTGTGTGACCTTAGTTCAAGGATAATCGGTGAGGACTTGGTGTCTGAGCTGCGTGCTCAGCGATCGGGTGTCCGGACTGTGTGTCCTTGAGTTTAAATACTCAGCCGCTCCAACCAGACGTACAACCGAGACAGCAGTTGGAACTGGTCTACCAAATCATTGTCTTCACCAACCTAACTGGTTCTATTTTCTCAACCCTTTCATTTCCTCATTACTGTGTTGTGTGTTTATTCATATCTGTGTTTGAAGACTTTGACTGAAGACTTTCTCAATTTCCTCAGTTCAATTTCTTCAGTCTGTTTGTCTTCATCTTGTGTTATCCTGTGATTACGCTTTCTGTACTCTGTGCTAGTCTTCATTTCATCATGATGACCATGCATGTATTCTGTTATGCTTACTTCTGAGTACTTATTCCGCTGCAAGTAGTTCTTCGCTAAGGAATTTCTTCACCGGCAAATTCCTCAGTGAAGAATTCATAAAAATCGCCTATTCACCCTCCCTCTAGTCGATATAACGCACTTTCAATTGGTATCGAGCAAGGTACTCCTTGTTACGTGTGATTTTGGTTTAACCACCTGGAGTTTTAGTTATGTCGACCGCAGGTATGAAGAAAGTGACATGCCCTATCTTTGACGGTCACGATTATCTCAAGTGGAAGGCCATGATGAGGAAGCGCCTCATGGCAATGGACAGCGAGTTGTGGACCGTCACTGAAATTGGTCTTACTGATCTGTGCAAGATGGCGAACGCAGATGATATTCGCAAGTACACTCGACTTGACATCATGGCAAAGGATATCATCTGTTCCTGCCTATCTAGAGATGAATTCAAGCGCATTATGCATCTTTGCAATGCGAAGCTTATTTGGGACCGAATCTCCGACGTCTATGAAGGTCATCGAACCCGTCATGATCCCTGGTTTGAGGACTTCAAGGAATATCTCAAAACGATGACTTTCGAACCAGAATCATCATCTTCAGCATCATGTCTCATAGCAAAGGGTGTCGAGGTAACCGAATGTTCCTCATCTGAATTTAGTGATTGTGAATCTGATGATGATGGATCTGATGATGATATTGAACCTAGCTATACCAAACTTGTTTGCATTGCCACCAAACAACAACATGCCTTGGAAAAGGTTCAAAACATGCTAGATAAGAGTGATGATATGTTAGGTGAAGAAATGGATCGCACTAAAGCCCTGACTGAAAATCTTCAGAGACTTCAGTCTAGGTTTGACAGCCTTCAAGGTCATCATAACACTCTCTTATCTGATCATGAGAAACTTTCTTATGAATTTCTTCAAAGAAAGCAAGATCTTGAGAAGCTAAGAGTGAGTTATGAAGATCTTCAGAAGGAGCGCGATTCATTACTTGCTCAACAAATCAGCGCTTCCGTGAAGAATTTGTTCCTCCATGCTTAAAGTGCATTGAACGTGAATCGCTAATTCTTCACCAAATGTTCAAATGCTTCAACTGTTACAAATTCTTCACCTGCCTCTGCTATCACTAATTCCTCATCTGAGGACATTGCTAGTATCACTGGACGATGCAGGGCTGAAGGAATTGTATATGACAGGCATGTACAAAGGCCTCAAAGGGCATCAGACTCTTTGTGATGTGCTTAAAAAGCAGATCCTCAACAGGAACCCTAGGAAAGAGGGTATTGCCTTTGAGAGGAAACTCAACGCTGATGGAACATATTGGAAGCCTGAGCAGTATCCCAAAACCTCATGGGTTGCTGCAAAGGGACCTCCAGTTTGATCCATCTAACTTATCTGGCTTTACATGCGAATCTCCTCATTCTTCTGATGAGTCATTTGACTCCAACTATAAACTGTTCAAAAATCAGAATGGTGAAGTATTTGCTAGATATGTTGGCACTAACTGCAGGAACGGTTCCCCTATGAAGAAAATCTGGGTTCCCAAGAAGTGCCTTGAAAGTCTTCAGGTGAATGTCCTCATGACACCACCTGTGAAGAATAGGAACCCCAGATCAAATTCTTCATATGGACCAAATTCTTCATATGGATCCAAGTCCTCATACGGACCAAATTCCTCACGTGGATCAAATTCCTCAAAAGGATCAAAGTCCTCATATGATTATCATTGTGCTAACAACTCTATTTCGCAGGGTAGAGTTAAGGGCTATGAATATGTGCATTATTCTTCAAACCAATATGTTCATAAGTCCTCGAAGAATTTCTCTGCTTATTCATATGCTTACCCTAACCCCTCTTATGTGAAACGAAATGGATTGGCTTCTATGCCACCATTCTCGTATGGTGCTCGCAGAGTGATGAACTCTTTGCCACCCCTTCAGATGTGGGTGGTGAAGAAAAAGAACTAATCTCTTCTGCAGGGTCAGGTCTCCAGACGTGCCTTAACGTCTGAAGAATTTGCTGGGGACCTGACAAAAATGCCTGAAAGGACGCAGGCTAATCATGATGAAATGAACTTTCATTTCACACGTCCTCACACTGCTTATCTGTTAATACTGACTGATGAAATTCATCTGATGAACTTGATATCATATTCTTCACTGATGAAGTATATGAGATCGTAAGTTGTACTAATTCATCTGCAGGATGATCAACCCAAAGCCACTGAGTGGGTTCTCGATAGTGGATGTACAAATCACATGACTGGTGACAAAAATCTATTGATGGATGCTCCTTATCACCGTCACATCTGAAGCATATCATCTTTCTTGACAAAGGCAAAAGTCAGTATTGGGTCTTGGTAAGGTTGCGATCTCTAAGGACATACACATGGACAAAGTCATGCTTGTTGAGTCCTTAGGATACAACCTCATGTCAGTCTCAATGCTTTGTGATCTTGATATGGTTGTTATCTTTGGCAAGTATCGTTGTGTTGTGATTATGGAAGCTGACAATTCCAAAGTCTTCGAAGGCTTTAGGAGAGGAGACTTGTATATTGTTGACTTCTCTACAGGACCACAACCAGCCGTGTGTCTACTTGCAAAAGCTTCAGAAGGCTGGCTATGGCATCGGCGACTTGGTCACGCAGGCATGAGGAATTTGCACACGCTTGCGAAGAAGAAGCATGTCATTGGCATTGAGAATGTCAAATTCCTCAAGGATCACTTATGCGAGCCTGTGAAGCTGGAAAAATGACCAAGGCCAAGCATCCAAATAAGACTATCATGACCACTACTCATCCCTTCGAATTGCTTCACATGGACCTCTTTGGTCCCAATCATTACTCAGCTGTCGTTAATGATGCATCTCTATATGGCTTTGTTATTGTTGATGATTACTCTCGTTACACATGGGTACACATTGTTACTTACAAAAATCAAGTGCAGGAAGTCTTCAAACGATTTTCCTCGAGGGCTTCAACTAACTTTGGTGTGAAGATCAAACACATCAGGAGTGACAATGGAACTGAGTTCAAGAATTCCGGTCTTGATGCCTATCTTGATGAAATTGGTATTACTCATGAGTTATCTGCTCCTTATACTCCACAGCAAAATGGCGTCGTGGAGCGCAAGAGCAGAACTCTTGCTGAGATGGCTCGCACTATGCTTGATGAATACAAAACGCCTAGTCATTTTTGGATTGATGCAATCGATACTGCGTGTCACATCATCAACAGAGTATATCTTCACAAATTCTTCAAGAAGACTGCCTATGAACTCCTCACTGACAAGAAACCCAATGTAAGTTATTTCAAAGTCTTCGGTGCTAAATGTTGGATTAGAGATCCTCATCACAATTCTAAATTTGCACTGAAAGCACATGAAGGTTTTATGCTTGGTTACGGAAAGGACTCGCACACCTCTGAGTCTTCAACATCACTCTTCACAAGATTGTTGACATTTGTAGATGTGCGGTTCGATGAAACTAATGGCTCGCAAAGAGAGCACCTAGCTTCGTGTTAGATGAACCAGCACCGAGGAATCTATCAAGTTCAAGGCAACCGAGGATGTCATTCCTCTCAAGAATCTGCTGAAGAATTCATTCCTGTGACTGCGAAGAACGTCGAGTGATGCACTGAAGATAATCTCAAGACAATGGTGCCGAGGAAAATGATCAAATTCCTCGGCGACAACCAACTCATCCTCGCGTTGCAAAAGAAGTGCAAGTGGAGAAGATCATCGATGACATTAAAGCGCCAGTCCTCTCACACGCTCAAAAGCTTCACATTTATCTAACTTTTGTGGGCACTATGCTTTTGTCTCTATCACAGAGCCCACTAAGGTAGATGAAGCATTTACGAGCCGGAGTGGATTCAGGCTATGCAAGAAGAGTTACATCAGTTCGAGCTCAACAATGTCGGGATCTGGTCAAACGTCCGGATCCTCGCAAGCATAATATCATTGGCACAAAGTGGATCTACCGCAACAAGCAAGATGAAAATGGTCTTGTGGTGAGGAATAAGGCACGACTAGTAGCTCAAGGCTACACACAGGTTGAAGGAATTGATTTCGATGAAACTTTTGCACTGTTGCTAGACTTGAGTCTATTCGCATATTACTACGCCTATGCTAACCATCACAATATCACTTTATATCAAATGGATGTGAAAAGTGCATTCCTCAATGGTAAGCTTGAGGAAGAAGTATATGTTGCTCAACCCCCAGGTTTTGAAGATCCAAAGAATCCTGACAAAGTCTTCAGACTTAATAAGGCCCTCTATGGTCTCAAACAAGCGCCCGCAGGCGTGGTATGATACATTGAAGGAATTCTTCGTGAAGAATGGCTTCACACCAGTTCACTCGACCCTACTCTCTTTACTAAATCTTATGATGGTGAACTGTTTGTGTGCCAAATATATGTTGATGATATTATCTTTGGCTGTACTGACCAACGTTATAGTGATGAATTTGCCTATATGATGAGTGAAGAATATCAAATGTCTATGATGGTAGAGTTGAAATTCTTCTTAGGTCTTCAAATTCGTCAACAACACAATGTCATATTCATATCTCAGGAGAAATACCTCAAAGATGTCCGAAGAAATTCGCATGCAAGATTGCAAAGGCGTCAAAATTCCTATGCCCACAAATGGCCATCTATGCACTGATGAAAAATGGTATTGACTTGATCACAAGGTATACCGCTCCATGATTGGTTCTTTATTGTACTTATGTGCATCTAGGCCAGATATAATGCTTAGTGTTTGCATGTGTGCCCGATTTCAAGCTACACCGAAGGAATCACACCATAAGGCTGTGAAGCATATTCTTCGATATCTAGCTCACACACCAACACTAGGATTATGGTACCCCAAGGGCTCTGCTTTTGATCTCATTGGATATTCTGACTCTGACTATGCTGGTGATCGTGTGGACCGCAAGTCAACTTCTGGCACTTGTCATTTCCTCGGACGATCTTTGGTCTGTTGGTCCTCGAAGAAACAGAACTGCGTATCATTGTCTACTGCGGAAGCTGAATACATTGCTGCTGGCTCGTGTTGTGCTCAATTGCTGTGGATGAAGCAAACTCTCAAGGACTACGTCATCAACGTGAAGAATGTGCCTCTCTACTGCGACAATGAGAGTGCAATCAAGATTGCTCACAACCCAGTTCAGCACTCGAAGACAAAGCACATTCAGATTCGTCATCATTTTCTTCGTGATCATGTGTTGAAGGGCGACATCTGCATCGAGCACGTGAAGACCGAAGAACAACTAGCTGACATCTTCACTAAGCCCTTGGATGAGAAGAGATTTAGCAAGTTGCGGTGTGAGCTAAATATCTTAGAATCTTCGAACGCTCTTTGAAAAGGACACACATCCTGACACTTATGCAAAATTGATGACTTAGATGTGCAACACATGAAGAAACGTTTTTCTTCAAATCAATGAAGAATAACACTCTAAGTGTGAAGAAATTAATGAAGAATTTGATTCTCAGAACCCTACGACAATTGTACGCGGTGTCTGAAATCATCATTCTTATACGGTGGGTCACGCCACCACCAAAGTTGAAAATCTTCAATTTGAGTTTTTCCTCAGTTTTGAAATTCTTCAGTTTATCAAATTCTTCAACTTTGCAAAATCTTCACTGTTTCCGTCGTTTTTCTTCATTGGCTATATATATATATGGGTTTATGTCCTCTACAGCATTCACTTATAGTTATTTCTTCAAGTCGTCTTTTCTGCTAAGTGAATGTGATCGGACCCTTCCCCCTCTATGCTATACTCAACCCAATCTATTCATAAATTCTTCATGTGCGTTCTATTTGAAACTCATTCAAAATCTTCACCGAGTCCTTGTCAGCTGAAGAAATTGCGAAAGCAACTTTAAAACTGATCTTATCCAAATTTTCGGTTTTGCCGCTCAAACCGTTCCGCATCCCACGATGCATTATTTTACTCACCCACGATCATACACGATCTCCACTACACAGTACGTGGGTGACACATGTCGCGTGAAGGAGAAAGGGCAGGGGCACGTTCGTCCTAAATCTTCGGGCGAACAGTTTTTCACCGTGTCTATAAATACCCCTCTCCCCTTCCTCACTTCTTTTACTCTGCTCGACCTCTCTCTCCCGCTCGAGCTCCTCAAACCCTAGCGCCGCCGCTACTCCATCGTCGCCGGTGAGGAAGAGCTTCACTGCCTTGACCTCGTCGTCGACTAACTCGCGCCGACTGCGGAAATCCTCACTCCGCCGCCGCCGTAGCTGTCTTCCTCCGCCAAGTTAGGGCGTGGAAGATCTGAACAGACGAGCTTCACATGTACAACACCCAGTTCATCATGTTCTTCATTTAGGGTAAATAAAAGTTACTTTTATTACTCTCCTTGATTCTCAAGCTTTCCTGAAAATCTTCGAAGGTGTTTTATTCTTCAAATCCTCACACACAAACACCTCACAAGCTATATGCTCTTAATTCGTTTCTCTAAGCAATCATTTTCTTCAAGATTCCTCAATTGTGTGGATCCTCGATCTGTACAACTCTGGAACCTAAGTCAAAGAACGCTTAGTGAAATTCTTCAAGGCTCATCTGGTCAAAATCCTCAAAACTTGTTCTTTTTGAAAAACCTTCTGAGAACGCATATGACCTCTCCAAATTCCTCGCAACTATACTCTGTTCACAGGTACTCATGTCTGCTGCTGAATCACTAGGTTCTCATCAACTTAACTCATTTGCAGCGTTCCTCGAAGAAAAACTGCATACTTCTTCAGAGAACTCAATTGTTCAATTTCCTCAACTGAAGAATATGGCAGACGGTAAGAAGCCACAGAAAGGAGGAAAGAAACCTGAGGTTATGACTGCTTTTGAGATCCCTGAGTAAATTTATGCTGACTATTGCACACCTGATGAAGAAAACAAAAATCAGCGCAAGGTGCGCATTCAGAAGATTGAACGGAGATGGGCAAGGGAATGGAGGGAATACAGATATGTGACTCCAAAGTACATGAAGAAATTCGCTCTCAATCCTCCATGACCAAGAGCTCCATTGGCACCTGGCCAAGTAGCTGATCCCACAAGCATCAAACGTGGTGAGGACTTTCCTGAAGAATGGGCTAAGCGCCAAGCTAAATTGGCAAGACAAGCCAAGGAGGCAGTGAAGAAATTCAATGAGGATTCTTCCACTGCTACTGCTACTGAGGCCTCGGTCAAACCGAGGAAATCCATGCCAAAGAAGCCTGCTCATAAGCCAAGTGCTTCACCTTTAGCGCCCTCATGGCCAAGTTCCTCAGCAGCGCCCTCACGGCAAATTCCTCACACTGCTACAGCTCCACCAAAGTCCTCAACAGCTCCATCAAAATCCTCAACTCCTGTGCATCTGGCTACATGTCAAAGGACTGCTGGTTTCTCGATTGCCTCTGGTGTTTCAGCAAGTTCCTCAGCAGCACCAATTTCATCATCTGGCCCAACTCTACTGAAGACCAAAGCAACAGTTGTACGAGGTCCTTGGCCAAGTCCAAAGAAGAAACAGGTTGCATTCCATGTGCCTTCTGATGATGAAGCTTCTGATGATGAACTTGCGGAAATCATCAGTGATCGCCAAGAAAGGGCCGCTAGAGCCAAAGGCACATTTGTGCCACTGCTTTTGGATCCGAGGAAAATCCTCGATTATATTGACCTCTGGCACAAGGATCCAAACACCCCTATGCCTGACTTTCATCTGACCCCTGGACAAAGTCATATGTTGACCCATTTCATCGCTGAAGAGAAATGGAAGTTTGAAAAGGCAAGAGAGATCAAGAAGGCTCAATACGAAAGGAGAAGTTCACGAAGAAAACGTTGTCAAAATGACACCGAGGAACTTCTCTAGGTCGAGATCGAAATTCAAGACCTCAAAGAAAACTTGATTCTTATTATGCTGATTGGCAAGGAGCCAAGGTCGATTCATCAACTGACGAAGAAATTCACCAATGTTGCTGCCCCAACGCAACATGAAATTCCTCGGTGAAGCCTCACTCAGCCGATGAAGAACATGCCAAGACCACTGATGAAGTTCAGCGGCTGATGAAAATGCTATTCCTGGGCTGATGATCCCATTCCAGCGGCGAAGAAATTGCCGGGGCATCCACTAGTGGTGCGCTGAAGAAACCCGAACAAGACAGGCAACTGCATCGGTTGTGCTGAAGGAATTCAACCAGATTCCTCGGCTCCTCCTGCGCCAACACCAACTCCAATTCTTCCATCGCCTCGATGTGAAGAAAACCAAGGCTGCGAGCGAGCTGCGTGAAGAAAAGGAAGGCATCGGCTATGTCAAATTCTTGACTGCGAAGAAAATGAAGCCAATGACCAGATCATTCGAAAATCCAATTGATGCTGTTCGATTTCTTCCATGCCATCAAAGGACCTTGTTCCTTTTGAGAAGACTATGAGATCCCAATCGGATCGATGAATAACATCATTCTGCTGCTTCGTCGAGCAGATTGATGAAGAAATTGAAGTGGACGCAATCCTTCAACCCCAGTCATTTCCTCACCTATGCCTCGGTTCACAGTGAAGAGGCTGGTGTTGAGAAATTGAAGATGAAGATGTGGATATTGGGTGCACCACACCAGTGATGAATGATGACTTTTGGGAAAGTCTGCATCCCAATACTCCTCTCTTCACCCCGCTCCAACAGATTCCTCAGTCCCCTGCACAAACAGTCCAAATGGACTCTGAAGAAACTCAACCCACCTGCTCTGTGCATGAAGAAATTCCAGCCACTAGTGCTGATGAACCTGCTGCTGATCCTCAGACTGCACCTGTTGAGGAACAAGAAATTCCTCAGCCTGAAGAACCTGAACTTACGATTCCTGAGGTGGTGATGCAACTCACTGACACCCCTCTGCCCAAGCAAAAGAATCCGTTCTCAAGCAAACAAAAGTTCAAGGCTGATGATTTCTTTGCCGAGCACGTATTCTTCACTAACTATAATCCATATGATTCTGCTCGCATAAGGAAGAGGCGTTTCTGGACTGCCAGCCAAGCCAATTTCTATTCCTCAGTGCTCTTCAACAAAGACAAAGTCTTCGATCATGCTCATATTCCTCATGTGGACATGGAGTCTCTGCCAGGCTTTGAGCCAGTCCTCAGTGTTCTTCACGACGCAGGACTTCTGAATTTCTGCACCGATATCTCTGGATCGGAATGAAGAACTCATTCTTCAATTCTATGCAACGTTGCACATCACGGAGACGCCAAGACGTGAACTCATGGGTATTAGACTGGATGTCTGAAAATACTCACTACAAGGCACCAAGAACTGAATTGCTTGCTCTACCACTCAGTCCTCCACTTGATGGTGCACGTTGTATCTACAACGAACCAGAACTTTCAAATCACTATATGCAAGTGCCGATGAAGCCTTTGAAGGCAAGGCAGGCCCCAAGAACCAAATTCCTCGTCAAGGAATTATGGTATGTGCCTCGGACTGTCTATCGGATTCTGACGAAGACAATGAGTCCTATCAAAGGCCACGACTCGAATGATGAAGAAGTCGTTGGCATCATGAAGAATATGCTTTTCAACATCATCCATGGCGTTCCCGTCAACTTCCATGATTTCTTCATGAGGACTCTGGCAAACATTGCTATGTCACCATTTGAGCTGAAGCCTTATGCACCTTGGATAATGAGATTCATCAGGACAAGGTCTTCACTCAATTACAAGGCTGATACTCTGAACCACTGCAGCTACTTGCCCCCGATTGAAGTCCTCAAACGGACATTTACCTCAGATGATGACAAGGGCAAGGCTACTGCTGTGATAGATGAAGGCATTCGTCCATTGGATGGACAGTTTCGCAAAGCAGCATCCTACTCCACCAATGATGACTCTGCCGCAAATACCTCAGTCAAGCAAAATCCTCAAGCCACTGCACCCAGGGTGATGACTGATCATGAGTTACTCCTCAGTCTTCATCAGAAGGTTGATCGCAATCATAAATGGGTCAAGCGTCAGTTTGGTTCAATTCTTCACAACATGACCTCAACACACAATGCAGTGAAGAAAAACCACTACAACCTCCATGAAACCTTCAAACGCACCTGGGCTGTTCTTTCACATGTCTACAGTGCGGAAGAACTGACGTCAATGGGACTCAAGGAAGAATTTGACTGGTCTGCACCTCCTCCAAAGAAATACAAGAAGGTCAAAGTTCCTTCCTTGGTGGCCAGCTCCTATTCTTCATCGCGCGACACTGATGAAAATGAAGACTTGGACGACACCGCGACAGGTCCTACTACAACAACCGACCCCAACAACGCTGGCGCTCCTTCTTCAACTTGAAATTCTTCAGGAGCGTTAGTCCTCAGTTTCGATCCTTTTGGTCATTCGATGACAAAGGGGGAGAAATTTGAGTTAGTCTTCAAGCGGGTCTATTTTATTGCCTATATACAATAATTTATTTTTGTTAAGTTACAACTCTCGTTCTTCTGAAACTTTTATTGGATCGAGTTGTAATCTTAAACCCGATGGTGCTTTGATACTTTTGATGCACTATGCTCTGATTCTCTTGAGCCTTTTTGTGCTCTGATACTCTTGATGCGTTATTTTGCATGCTTGTTCCTCATTAATGTTATCGCACGCATGCTGAATTACATCAAGCACCATATTTCATCATGCATTTCAAATTCTTCATATTACATGTCAAATGCGTGTATGAATTACAAGATATAGGGGGAGATCTCCATGATTCAACTCTTCAAATGTGCATTGCCTCAAAAGCAAATTCCTCACTATGCACATCTTCAGGGGGAGTTCTTCTATATCTTGCAATCAAATTCCTCATTATCAGTATTTACACTTCATATGTTTATCCCGTTGAAAACTTAACCTATATTGTCATCAATCACCAAAAGGGGAGATTGTAAGTGCATCTAGTGCCCTTAGTGATTTTGGTGGATTGAAGACTTATAGGTTAAGGAACTAATCGTTTGTGAGTGTACACAGGTCTATAAGTCTATGAGGAGTTTGATATTTACGGAGAAAGTCGACCCTAAAATGAAGTTCTTCGGTGAAGACTTTGATATTCGAGGACTTTCTCAAGACTTTGAAAGTGAAGAAATTGGTGTGACCTTGAAGACTTGGTATTCATTTGAGGAACATGAAGCGTGAAGACTTTTGTTTTCGTAGTTTCGTTTTCTCTTTCTTGAGTCATAGGAAACACCGTCTTTGTTAAAGGGGTCGAGGAAATACTAAGGAAAAATTTCCATGTGATGCTCAACTCAAAATCCTACACCTACCAATCCCTTGAGTGAAGCCTTTGGAAATCTCATACAGTTCAGTCAATTTCTTGATGTGAGAGACGAAGTTCTTCCGTCACCGAGAATTTGTTCGGCCGAGGAGTTAGGAATTCGCCAAATGTGGATTGCCTACACATGAGGAACATGATAGCCCCGAGGAATTTGATATTCAAATTTCCGACCGTTCTTGTCTTCTTGCGCCACTGTCCCAAAATATCTTATCCACCTAACGGTCATATCGTTGAAGGGCATTTATGTCTTATCATGTCGGGCTGCTCCTAGGCTATAAATAGCCGCCTCTACAACCACTAGCTGGTTGGCTGCTCGAGAGAAACTTGGCACTTGTCATTGAGAGCAACCCATCCTCCGAGGACTTTGGCGAAAATCATCGAGTGAGGAAAAACCCAAAACCAAACCCATACAAACCCAAAGTGATTGAGCATCACTGAAGAGATTGATCCTGCGTGGATCCAATGCTTGTTACCTTTGAAGATTGTGCTTCTTCCAGACGGTTAGGCGTCATGGTCTAGAGCATCCAAGAGGAATTGTGGATCGCCGAGTGACCAAGTCTGTGAAGGTTTGGAAGTCGCCTGAAGACTTACCACGAGTGATTGGACAAGGTCATGTGACCTTAGTTCAAGGAGAATACGGTGAGGACTTGGTGTCTGAGCTGCGTGCTCAGCGATCGGGTGTCCGGACTGTGTGTCCTCGAGTTTAAATACTCAGCCGCTCCAACCAGACGTACAACTGAGACAGCAGTTGGAACTGGTCTACCAAATCATTGTCTTCACAAACCTAACTGGTTCTATTTCCTCAACCCTTTCATTTCCTCATTACTGTGTTGTGTGTTTATTCATATCTGTGTTTGAAGACTTTGACTGAAGACTTTCTCAATTTCCTCAGTTCAATTTCTTCAGTCTGTTTGTCTTCATCTTGTGTTATCCTGTGATTACGCTTTCTGTACTCTGTGCTAGTCTTCATTTCATCATGATGACCATGCATGTACTTATGAGTACTTATTCCGCTGCAAGTAGTTCTTCGCTAAGGAATTTCCTCACCGGCAAATTCCTCAGTGAAGAATTCATAAAAATCGCCTATTCACACCCCTCTATTCGATATAACGCACTTTCACATGAAGACTTGTTATTCCGCACTCGAATTCCTGTGATTAGCCGAGAGCACAGTCGTGAGTGCCGTTTAATTCTTTTAACTATTT